>BJCM01204272.1:0-20195 GCA_018326385.1 Flaveria bidentis | reverse complement strand
TTTATTTTAATAAAAAGATGTAAATTTTAATTTCTTTAATAAAATCTATTTTAAAAAAGATAGCTTGATTTTAAAGAAAAATAAATAAGAGAGAGAAATTTGCAATTAATAAAATTAATTTTTAATAAGAGAAAGAAATTATTTTGAGTATTCAAATAACTATAATATCTTTTTGGATGAAAAATTATATCAAGATATATATAACAAAGACATGTGGTAAAATATGAGTTAAAAGAATAACCATATATTCTTTTATTTTCATATATTTAAACATATTTTCATACACGTTTCATGTATTTTCTTATATTTCTATGCTGGAACATGTACAAAATACTTCTAAACAATGAAACCGAGTTTCATAACCAAACTTATAACATCAAGATTAACAAACTGAAAATAACCGAAACCGAACCCGAACCAACCAAAAACCAAACCGATAACCGAACCGATACTCGGTTTCGGTTGATTGAATTCTAATAACCGAACCATCAGTTTCGGTTTCGGTGGAGCTCAAAAATTGAACCGAACCGACATTTGCACAACCCTAAAAGAGGGATGTACAAAAGCGGAAAAACATAGGTTTTCTTAACAAAAAGTGTTCATTATTTGAATCTGACTTAAAAATCTTAAAATCTGATTAATATTTGAATTATGAATTTGAATTCGGGTTTTAAGTATCTGAATTGGGTCTTTATATGAACAGAATTGAATTTTTTTTATCAATTCGATTCCAGGAATCCCGAACAAACTGATTTGATTATTCAGATTTGATTTACTATGTATCTTACATTATTTTTATTGTTTTGGGCTTCCCTTATTTGATGACTTGGGCTTCTAACAATTCCATTAGTGAACTTGGGCTATTCATTTGGGGTCAAAAAAATATGCTAACAGTAACTTTTTCATCACAAAAAAGTCATTCCTTAAATATTTCGTTTGTATTCTTAAACCCTCACACATCAATTCCTCATATTTATTTATATCACAATAGAATAATATTTAATTATTTTTTGATTTTTTTCACTCACAACCATATATACAAAATATTAAATAATAAATATGATGAATGAGTTGATCCTAACTAAGAGGGATCATTATGGAATTTCAAAAAAAATATAAGGGATTGAGATGGGGATGACATCTCATGAAGAAGTAAACTTACATGTTTTTTTATGTTTTTTTATAATTAAAAAATGAGAGTTAAGATAAAAAAATGATGTGAATACTCTTATTGTTACATTTTTAAAAAACCAACTATAACTTCTAACACAGTTGACATCAGTTTTTCTATTGCTTCAACTCTTCATCTGTAAACTCAAGCTTAAATATTTTTAAGGGCAGAGCTTTGTTACGGACCGGAGGGACCCCGGACTCCTATTTTTGCTATGTGGTGTAAATTTATATGTATTTTGGCTGAAAATTTTATACGTATTAAGTTTGTCCCTCTGATTCGGGTCTCGTGACTCCCCCGTCATAGATTTCTCAAACTCCTCCAGTCATCATCTTAGTATCTCCAATCGATACCTGGGTCGTATCACAATGTGATATGAGACCACATCCTAAATCCTAAACTATATTATAATCCAAGAACAAAGAATAGTCATTTCTAGTTTACCCAATCCAAAGGAACCATCATACCCAAACTCTTAACATACGTTTCACAAAATAAACATTGGTTTTTAACATGAAAAAAGTGGGGCTAAATTTTAGTGTCTACAAACAAAACGATAAATCTTAGCCTTTTGCGACAAATTACAGAATTAGATTAAATTCTAATCGTGTGCAAAAAAGTATGCTAGTTTTAACCATCTGTTAAAAGTAGGCTAAATATATGTCATTTGCAAATATTTAGGCTGAATATTAGCTGTTGAAAATAGTGATGGGCTAAAGGGTAGCCGGTTTTATCATTACACTTCAAGATTTTCTGTAGGCTAAGGTTTAGTCTCTTTAGCGGGTAGAGCTAAGTGTTTTAAGATTGGTTGGTTTTTATGAGTGAGCTTAAAGCTAGTGTTTATTATTAAAATATTAAATATTAATTAATCAATGTTTGTTACTCTCACTATATAATTATGAAGTCTTAGCTACTAGAGTTTTTAGTTTTGTGTTTTGGTCACAGAAGTTCTGTGGTTTTCATATTTGCCCCCTTTGATTTGCCAAGTTACTTTGGTAACTAAAATTTATTCTAAATATTTATTTATTTAACTTGCATCATAAAATATGTGAAAATTGACATGTTTGTTAAGTATGTTATGTTATATTCAAGTTATTTTTTTATTTCCTTTTACTTAATGTTTTTGAATTCGAAGTTTGAATTCGAAGTCGGAGTGATAGTTGTTGCTATATTTTTTTGTATTTTGATTTTTACATTTTGCAATTATCTATGTATGACATGTGTGGAGCATTTCTAATTTTAGTACAAATTAAATCAATATGTTTGTATCGGTAACATTCCCTTATTCATTTCACCTACTTTTGTAACTTATCTTTCCCAATCAAGATTATAATCTTCCTCCTACTCCTTCTATCAAGATCGGTGAGCAAAACCTGAGCTCCGACGACATTGCTACCAACAACCTGCCTTTGTCCATTGGGATAAATAAATTGTTGTGCTGGTGGCTCGTGGTGGTGCCGAAGGTGATAAGAATGAACCCGACAATAAAATATCTCAACCCAACCATGAAGTGTGCGGAGGGTTGCTCATTGAGAGGCGGTCCCTGCCGTCGCGCCCTCTCTCCACCTCTCATGCTTCTCTCTCTCTACCTCCTGTTATATCTCTTTTCTATCTACCTTTAATGGAAATAATTGATGTTTCATGAAGTTATGTGTAAATTACATAACTTAAGTGGCAAAGTTATGAACCTCAAATAGTTTCATGGAGAAACCTACAATTGGGATTTATATGTATATAATTCATACTCAAAAGGGTGAGGAAGATATCCTTATATATCTCAACGCTAATCCTCCGGCTCTTTTGTCTTGGTTTGTTTGGTTATTATTTTGTTGTATTTATGTTCTAATTTGTCCTTATTTCGTTAAATCATGCCTTAAAGGTAACATTTATAACAAGGACGATGTCGTGAAGAATAACATGAAAAGCATTAATGTAATCCTATTTATGCCAACCCACAATGTCGTGGGATACTAAGCCATGAATTAACATCCTAGGGGCATATGGAAGAAAGATGATCAATAAAACCAAATAAGAAAAAGCAAATGAATTATAAGATTAGGAAGAGGGAAAAGGGAAACAAAATGTTAAATACAAATTTATCATTAAGATTTGTTGATAAAAAATATTCTTGTATATTTTTATGTAGTAGTATGTCAAGGAAATGAATAATATGTGTAAAAGATAGATCAAATGTTGATCATCTTAATTATATTGTTTATCACATCAGATGTTTATTCTGTAAGCCATATAAAAACTCTCACTTGTAAAGGGTAAGAAGTTCCAAAACCTTCCCGTCATATGTTCTAAGCTACTCACATCTGTGTAAACTAATTGATATGTGGTTAGAAGTATAACAATTTGCTTAGATGGCAGCTTATGTGGCAGATGACATGGCAGAGGATGTGATAGTTGACATGAAGTATAGTGATGACACGTGTCAAAAATAGTGGTAGATATGTACGTATTTATTTCATGTGTAGAAAAAATTCTTTCCTTTTTCTCGATATGTCACTTCGTAAGCTTGAATAACATGATCTGATGTCATAAACGTGTTGATATAAAATATTAATATTTTGACATTAACAACGATATATAGATAATAATCTTCTAATATACAAACAAATACAAAAACAATATGAAAACAAATATGACCAAATTATTATTCTTAACAAAAATGTTGAAACACTGTTTTTTAATTAAAGGTGTTCATCGAATCGAATAAGCCAAATTTTAAAATTTTAAAGAGTAATCTAATTCAAAAAAAATAAGTCGAATTCGAATCGAATCAAATCCAAAAGTTTCAAATAGAATTTGATTCAATTTGTATTTAAAAGATCGAACCGATTTTCAAATCAGTGATTTTTGACTCGAATTGAATTATTAGTTTTTGTAAACCCTTTTTTGAATATTTAACACCCCTATTTTAAACCATAAAATGTAAGTAATACTTTTGAAAGTACTCGTATTAAATCTATTTATATAATTTAATTTGTTTATAATATCAATGATTAATTCGTGTCCTTGTAAAATCCAAAAACTATTAAGGAAGAAAAAACCAACTTTAACACAAAGTCGGACAAATGAGTGGATGACAAGAAAAATAACGTGGGTCTTCTAGAACATATTTTTCTAAGAGGCCCAAATCTTTGCCCTCGTCACCCACTAAATTAATAACCATCACAGCACTTTTTATTTAAATATCTAAAAGATATATATTGTTTAAACAATATTATATAAACACAATATATTGAATAAAATAACATAAACAAACATATCAAAAAGTTGAAATCTCAATTATTTTTTACCGTTAGCCGGATCCCACTCTCACTTAATACCATTAGAAACAACATAACATGTTTATGTTTATTATAATCATTTTATCATAATAATATATATCGTTTACTCAAAGGTATTATATTTTTTTCAGAAAATATTGACAAACTTTAGCTAATTGTATCGTGTCTAATTCTGATTTCTATGAGAAGAAGAGACCACCAAATATGGTAGTTTGATAATGATTTATCAGTCATGTGATTTGGAGGGCTTGTCATGACAACAATAAAAAACACATGGATGGTAACTGTCAACCACTCAGATTATATGGTGGTTAACTGAAAATTAACTCATCAATAAATACCCTCGATCATTCTCATTCTTATCAATTATCATCACCGCAAGCTATGGAGATATCTACAATATCTTGTGTTCTTGGAGTTGTATGCATCTTCTTGTTTTACACATGGAGGATTTCGAATTGGTTGTGGTTCAAACCGAAGAAGATCGAAAAGTTTCTAAGAGATCAAGGGCTCACGGGTACCCCGTATAGATTCTTGTATGGAGATCTGAAAGAGATGGTGCAGATGATGAGTGATGCCAAGTCTAAACCGATGAATCTGACTCATGATATCGCGCCTCGGGTCTCACCGTTCTTCCACAAGACCCTCACCACTTTTGGTATGTTACTTTGCGTTTGTCACTTGTGTTAGTTTATCATATCTCCAATTTAGTTGCCTAGATATATGTTTAATTAGTAAATGTTTGATACGTGCGTGTAACGTCGCATTAAAATAAAGAAACTGTAGAAAGTGGGAATTTTGCAAGTAAAAGTTCATTCTTAGTCAATTAGGTTAGAAATCAATAGATGGGTTAAATAAGATTAATAAAATTATTCTAAATTAGTTGTAACCAATTTAAAAATAAAATCGTAATTCTATTATTATTGTTATTTAATATCTAAAGTTATATCTTTTCAATTTCATTGATATTAATAGTATTAGTTAATAGAGAAAGACAGGAAAAAAAATAAGAATAAAAGGACAAAGTTGTATTAAAAGTGACACATGTATTTTATTTTTATTTTTTGTTAGGTATAAAGATAATTTATTAAATATTTTAGAATTTAGAATATATATCCTAGCTATCGCCTGCTCGTAATCAAGAGGACACATCAATTCCTTGTAGTACTGACGTAAGATTTACACGTTGAGATTATAACAAATGTTTTTCTTTATTCTTGCCCCACCAGCTCATCAGCCCCAAATTTCTGACCCGAAAAGAGGTGTAAACTAAAAAATGTAAAATATTTTTTTGAATGACAGGTTAGTTAGTAAAAAGTTTGAACCTTGTATTTTTTTAAAAAGCAAATCCTCTCACCTTTTTTTTGAAACAATAGAACAATCTAGAGATCACTAATAAGTGAAAAAATACATGAGTAATTGTTATATGAAATATTAAGGTTACCCATTCGAAAGAAATGATAGTTTTGTATTAATAAGATTAATTAATCTAAAAAGCTAATAATAATAATAATAATCCTAACATATGTATATTATTGTTTTTATACAGGATGATACTTTGATAAGTATGTTAAATACGTCAAGTGATTGTCTCGAACATATTATGTTAGTTTGTCAAATACTTTTTTTATTATTTGTTATATGTATTTATAATTGCATTTAACGTTTTATATCAATTCTTGTTATTTTTATTAATGTTTTTAATATTTTATATAAATTTATCATTTATTGTTATCTTAATATTATGTTTTACAATTATAAATATACAACGATATTATTCTACCAATATGTTTCTCAAGACTCAACATAAAATATATGATGACAAAAAAGAAACACAATGACACGTTCATCTTGTATTTTACGTTTTATATTAGTTTATGCCATTTTATCATTTTTAAAATGAATTAAATAAATTAATATTGTATTTACATCATCGAAGTACATAGCAAAGTAATATCACCATTATGTTTTTAGAGCTTGTTATTTTAAAAAAATACAATAGAGTTTAGAAAAACACAATTATGAAGAGAAAAAAAGACATGATGAGCATTAATTACAATGAGTTAAAAAGCATAATATTTTTGTTTTCATATTTGTGTATATATAACTATATTGCAATTGTTTTATAGATAAAACAACCGTTATGTTGTAGTTTTTATGATGAAATAATATTGTATATTAAAGTTATAAACGTTTTAAAAAAATAAGGTTAACGCCACTTTTATTTTTACTACTTTGACATATAGCAATGCTCTGGATTATAGCATACATTACCTAAATATATGTTCCTGAGGCATTGCTTTTTTGAGGTGTTAGTGATGTGTGTATATATAGGTGCATGTATATATGTATATAGGAAAATTGAATTTTAATAATAAATTAGTGACCTATTAATCTCAACTAACAAATTTTACCAAAGTTTATTTTAATTTCTAATTTCGTTACTAATAACAGTCTAAGTCTACATATTTGTTAAGTCCGTTAGTTTTTTTATGATGTGACAGATGACATTGCTCGCCTTGTTGTATGAGACATGAGATATTGCATAAGTAAATAAAAAAATAGTTATATTACTCAATTTTTACGTATCTAAGCTACTCAACCAGTGATACAAGTGTCACATTAAATAACTTCATAAAATTATCTTTTATAAATAAAAAAATTGAACAATATATGTATATTTATATTTATAACTATGTTATACGTCATGTCATAAGTCACGTCATGCGTGTCTATTTAATTATTACTATATTATACGTCATCTCACAAGCCACGTGATACAACATAAAAAAAACTAACGAAGTTAGCAAACAAATTGGCAAGGTTATTATGAATAAAATCGAAAGTTAGGATTCAAGTTATTAATTGGAATTAGTAATGACCAATAGTCAATAATTTGAATTATTAAAATTTAATTTTTCAAAAAATATGTATGGGATAGAATACATTAGTTATGGTTTACTATAATTATCTTTATTTAAATTAGAAAGTATATAATTTAATTAGTCTTCGTTCATAATTGTTGTTGTTTCTATATTCCTCGATCTTATATATCTCCATTCCATTCTATTCCATCTTTGTCAGTTTTTGTTGTCAGACGTTGATTAAATGTAAATCCCAAATCCCCTAATTTTGACTAAATTATTTATTTTTTTCTTGCTATTTGTTATTTGTTTTTTGCTTCAAGCTAGGACTGAAAAAGAAACTGAAGTCTAGCTTGACGGGCATGTTAACGTGTGTGTGTGTATATATATATATATATATATATATGTATATATATAAATATATATATTAGATAGGATGTATTAGTTAGGGTTAATTCAAATTAGCGCTACCATAACAAGAATTATGGACATGATTATTTTTTCTGTATAATTATCACTATCATATTATGATTAGCTTTCCTTTGTAATTATACGTATTATATCCCTATATATAGTTGAGCCATAATACGTAATAACTCAAAGGGTTTTCATTGTTCTGCGGGTCTTGTCTTGATTAGGCAAGAGTTGTTTTACATGGATGGGACCAAAACCTGTGGTACACTTATCTGAACCTACTTTAATACGAGAGGTCTTCTCTAATTACAATAAATATCAAAAGGCAAGAGGAGGTAACCCATTAACAAAGTTACTAGCTAGAGGATTAGTGGATGCTGAAGGTGATCAATGGGTTAAACATAGAAAAATCATCAATCCTGCATTTCACATGGAGAAGCTCAAGGTTTTTTACTAAAACTTTTTGTTAAATTATTATATGTTTCTTGAAAGCTCATCACAATTCTTTATATAGCATATGGTACCAGCATTTTATGTGAGTTGTAATGAGATGATTGACAATTGGGGGAAACTTTTAGACCAAGAAAATTCATGTGAAGTGGATGTGTGGCCTTATCTTCAAACATTTTCAAGTGATGTTATTTCACGTACCGCGTTTGGTAGTAGTTTTGAGGAAGGAAGAAAGATATTTGAACTTCAGAGAGAACAAGCAAAATTAATTATGAAGGCTGCAAATTCGGTTTACATTCCAGGATCCAGGTTAGTAAATTTCCAAAGTCTTAGATGCTTATATATATCACAAGCTCATTGCATTAATAACACAATATTTGGTAGATTTTTGCCGACAAAAAACAACAAGAGGATGAAAGAAATTGATCGGGAAGTGAAGGGTTCAATAAAGAGCATAATTGATAAACGAGTTGTTGCGATGAAAGCTGGAGAAGCTAGTCATGATGACCTTTTGGGCATACTTTTGGATTCCAATTACAAAGAAATTAAAGACCATGGGAATAGCAATTTTGGATTAAGCATTGAAGACGTTATTGAAGAATGCAAACTTTTCTACTTTGCAGGGCAAGAGACTACAGGGAATATGCTTGTTTGGACTATGATTTTGTTAGCTAAACACTCGGAATGGCAAACGCGGGCTAGAGAGGAAGTCTTACGTGTCTTTGGTGATAATAAACCAGATATTGATGGGTTAAGTCATCTAAAAGTTGTAAGTTTTCCTATTACATAACTCAAATATTGATAACTGTAGAATACATTGAAGTTCTTATTTCTTTTGTATCGTAATATCTCATTTTGCAGATCAACATCATCTTCAATGAGGTTCTTAGACTATACTCACCAGCAGTATTACTTAGACGACTAATTCATGATGAAACCAAATTAGGTGACTTAACCTTACCTGCTGGAACCCTTATCCAAATAAACGCGTTATTTTTGCATCACGACAAAGATATGTGGGGTGAAGATGTGAACGAGTTTAAGCCAGACAGGTTTTCTGAAGGTATTTCAAAGGTTACTAAGGGACAAGCCGCGTACCTCCCGTTTGGTGGTGGCCCGCGTATTTGCATTGGCCAGAATTTTGCTATTTTGGAAGCGAAAATGGCTCTTTCAATGATTTTGCAACAGTTTTCTTTCGAGTTATCTCCTTCGTACTCGCATGCTCCACATGCTATGCCTACTCTACAACCTCAGTTTGGCGCTCACTTAATTCTACACAAACTTTAGAAACTTATCACATGTTTTTGTTTAATTTTACATATACATGTTATATTATATATCATCCGTTAATCTATTTAGTTGTAATGTTTGTAAATATCATAATTTTACAACATAAATAGTTAATCAAACCTTTACAAGGTTCTATTATTTTATACGAGTTGTATTATGGGTTTTTACTATGTATACTTCAATATTTTGTTGAGCAATCGGCATTATAATTTTTGGATGAATCGATTTTTGCATGTATATGATAATGTTTTTAAATGATAATCAATAACCACTAAATATTTATAAGTGACAAGGAAACATAGAAACTCGATAAACGTCACTAGACTTGCATCATCCGCCATACTATTAATTTAAAACTCGAGTGTTTCTTTGGTTCAAACTAGTTTTTTGACCTCACGTGTTGCAGCGTGTTAAAGCTTAAGTAAAAAAAATTCTTGTTCAAGTAATCAAGTACATACGTAAAGATAGATGTATTAAGTTATGTTTATTTGGCCTTTAATATAATAATCTCAAAATCTAAGAAACATGGAAATGAAAATGTAATTAAAATATATAAGGAACATGAAGTCATGATGACTTTGTTTTAAATTGTTGGAGCCTGGATAAAAAAAAACCTATCGGTGTATTCTGATATTATTAAAAAGTTAAATATTGGTAAAGATGAAAGTTAAAAATATTAAAACATAAATCGTGTAACCAAAATTTATATGAGATAAAAGTTAATTAATTATAAAAATTAAATTATAATATATTACTTGTGTGCTTGTGAGGTGTGGAGAGTGTGTGATGTGAATACAATTATAAAATTGTAAAAATAATAGTGTGGAGAATGTGTCAAAGTGTGCATCCAACAAAAAAAACACCCTTGGAATGAGTAGATCCCATGACCACAAAGATAGTGAAACAATGAACTAAACAACTAATCTACACATGCATAAGCAAGCAAATTTGTTTGAATAATATTTAGCAAGTAAATGAAGAAGTGGGCAAGGTGGAGTCCACCGCCCTTGGTAAATAAGTACTAGTATAATGTTTATCAATAAATATCTTTCGTTATTTATGTATCATTTATTTACTCGTAACGACATCTTTGCCGAAGATTGTGACCCCAAAAGTAAGTCCTCTTCCAACCCAGTATCACCACCCGACGTGAGCCGAGCCAAATAGAGCGGACGGTTGCTCGTGTTTGGCTCGTTTTTAGTCTGAGCCGAGCCGATCGGCTCGTTTACAATCGAGTAAAAATCGAACAAGCATTTTTCAAGCTTTAATTTTTCAATAGAGCGTCGAGCGAGCGCAACAAACGCTGAACAATTTGTACAACTCAACTATTTAGTGTGTCAACTTATTTGTATTGCAATGCCAGAAAATAACAATGTTGGATCTTAAGTTTTAGTTACCTAAAAAACAGTCACGTTTCATAACATAACATTTTCATGAATAACAATACATTGTGGTTGGCGATGAAACTAAGACTAAAACTGATGAGGTGGTGAACGTATTGAAAAGAACGATACATGAGAGCGGAAGATGATCGACTAAGAGTAAGAGGAGGGTCAAAAATTTTATTCATAGCGACTTGGGATTTCACTTTAATGTTTAGTGTTAAAAACTTTTTACTAGATTAATTGATTTAATATGCATAAATATAAGTGTATCTTTTATATATCAAGTCAAATTTACTAGAGTGTTATGTATAAACTATGTACAAAAAAATAAAAATTAATTCGATCTGAACTGAGTCGAGCCGAGCGGACCTTTCTTGTGCTTGGCTCGTTTATAAACTGATACGAGCCGTTCGGCTCCTTTGT
This sequence comes from Flaveria bidentis, assembly GCA_018326385.1. Classification (NCBI taxonomy): domain Eukaryota; kingdom Viridiplantae; phylum Streptophyta; class Magnoliopsida; order Asterales; family Asteraceae; genus Flaveria; species Flaveria bidentis. The sequence continues at coordinate 8,902 of BJCM01204272.1, read as the reverse complement.
AACTGAACGGAAATTCGAACAAGTAGTTTTTGAGTATATTCGAATGAACGTCGAGCGCCAAGCATTTTGAATAGTCCTAGTTGTGAAGGTGAATTGAATCCCTATTATGTGTGTGAACAGTAGTGCATATATTCCGTTAGCTAAATTTTGGTTCTTAAACAACATGGGGTAATAGTTTGGGCTTCTGATCTTTTATGTCTTCAAACCAGAATAGAAAAAGGTTTTTTAAAGTGGTGAGTTTTCTCCTTGATGGTGTTTAGTGTTTCTAGATGAGTCAAACCTGGAGCGTTTAGAGCATCAAAATTAGTATGGACGTTTGATTTGTGAGCTCATCATGCATGGTGTGATATTAGTGAAGTTTGTGAAAACTCAACATAATTTATGTTGTAAAAGTTTAAAATGCAACAACAAATTAATCAACTCCTGTTAAAATATATTATTAGTTCAATTCTATGGTAAACTAATTATTTGGGTCAATTTATTTGCAGACTATAAAGAGTGACCTTGAATGCTTTTGGGTTCTTGCCTTGTAGAAGCCCATTAATATTCAAAGATTTGTTCCAGCAATTTCATATGTCACGATTGATTGCCAGCAAGAGATGAGTTGTTCCTTATTCAAGATTACGCATTTCATGGGATTCTTTTCAATCACTGCAAATCTTCCCTTTTTATTCTTCTCCTTTCACATCTATAAAAGGAGGTGCTCTACTGCCTATTCAATTAAGTATTTGTTAACAAATATTAGGGCATTTCTCTTATCTCGTTCTTGTACTTCATCACTATTAATAAAGATTTATAGCTGTTTTTCATTCCATGTCACAAGATAAAAACTAGTTCCACGGATCGTCATGTCAACCTAATGGAGATGATAGTCCATGTGATTAGGTTGTTTGGTTTTGTTTGATCAAATAATAACATTATGTTAAATGTTTGGCATTTACATCAACAATATATATATATATATATATATATCTTTTGACATGTATGTTTTTGACTTTTATATTAGAATCTTACGGAATTTTAATAACGGAATTTGAAGAGGTTGAACAATTGAAACTGGATTGGAAAACTTTAAAATTTATAAAAAAACAAAAAAAAATTGACTAGATATTGATGACTTTTAGGGACGACATGTCGTCACTATAGCCCTAAAATTAATTCTCATTTATTTTGTCTTTATAATATTTTGTCTTTTAAGTTGTTCCCGACAACTTTATAGAGATAACTTGTTATCTATAGGTTTATCATTTAGCGACGGCTTCATTTACATCGTTTTTTACCTTTGGCGACGACTTTTGTGAGCTATATCGACAACTTTTGTCGCCTCTATAGCTCTATTTCTTATAGTATGACGCATGAATTCATTGTAAATAAAAAATGATTTTAATATTATAAAGTTATTTGTATATCATTCCGTTATAAATATATTTGTTAAAATTTTAAATAATAATATAAACTAGTATTAAGCTACCTGCGTTGTGACGGAAGACATAAAATCGTGTTAAGTAGCATCAATTTTACACCATCATCGGTGACCACCAATAGCGGAAAAACTCGTATTAGAAAAATCAAAACGGGAAAACTAAAACAGAATAGAAAGTAGATGTAAAACATAAACCCCGCATATGAAACGTAAAACATTAAAAACAATAAATAAGTCGATCTAAGACCCGCATGTTGTGCTGGGGTTGTCAAACGGAAAAAAATGACGTAAAAACGTTGAACTACACGCACACGTTGCGGAGTATTAAGATTAAGAGTAAGAAAATTAAGAGTAAGATTATGTGTACAACCCCTAATGTGCAAATAAGTTGATAATTAGTAATATATATAATTACAATGTTAACTATATAAGATTTTTTAACTGTACAACCTTTAAAGTATAAAGTACAACCATAATGCATCAAATAAGTTAGTAATTAGTATTATATTAATAGTATTGCTTTTCTTTCTTGTCGTAGAAAGAGAAAGGAGTTAGGAAAAGAGGTTTAGAGAGATAAAAAATAAGGATAAACATAACACATGCTTATATTATAATTGTAAAAAGGTGTAAAGACTTGTGCTTCAAGAATAATACTAATGCATTAATAGTCGTTTAGGTAGCATAATATAGGGGGTGGGGGCGCCTATGCCTCACGAATGGAATGGTGTCGTGCGCAACACCGTTGTTGGGTTAAAGAAGGGTTTAATAGGAGTTGAAAAAAAAGTTTCACGCAAAAAAGTACTACAGCAATACGTCAACTACTAACATGTAATTCACCTGACACATACGATGAATATTTAGCTATATCTGCTAGGACTTCACATAAATCTCTAGAATATATATGCAACGTTATTATTACTTATATGTGCAATGTCTTGAATGACATTGTTTTATTGTACAATACAAATTAGTATAGACATGACCTTCCGGGAATGCTTAGTAGCATTGATTACACTTATAATTTGGGTTATTGGTTTTTTTGTACTTTTTAATATTAATATGTTATATATTCTAAAATTTAGTGTGTGTTTTTAATCTTTATGTATTTTTTATTTAATGTGGTTTTTAATTTTAATTTTTAGTTTATTTACATTTATGAAGTACTTTTAAAAAAAGATTGTAGTGTGGTGTGAGCCATGTAATATGATATAACATGACATAACATAATATGATTGATGTAGATATCCCTCACATCCTAAATAATAGCATGTAATTCAAAGTTTAGGTACCTTTAATTTATTCTATTTAACTTTTCACCTTAGAAACATCGAATAAGGCTGATAAGACATCCATAGTTTGAGATATTCATAGTCTGTAACTTTATTTATCTTGAATTTAGATTAAGTTTTATCTTATGCACGTCCTTTATGGTTATGTAGTTATCTCCTCTATAAGGAGGTCTTTTGGGTTATGATTTTTTGTCGTTACTTGTTTTCATGTTATTTTTAGTGTGCTTTGTACTCTTTTGTTCCAACATCATGCTAACAGAACACCTAAGATATTAATAAGTCCTTCTTTATGTTGGATTCTATGATGGTAAACAATAAGGAAGCTAGCTCCTCGATTTCAATATCACCGTATAAAAGAATCATACTTAGATGATCAATAATTTGAAAAACTCAAGAGTCATAAGATCGCTTTCAATTCACATCAAATAATAATCGGATAAACTTCAAGTTTAGAAACAAAATATGACTTGAGTGTATGAAAATGTGAGCCGGTAGAATTGAATAAGAAGATTACCAAAAAAGAGTTCCACTTGCTTGCATGGGAATCACCAAAGGACTATCGTTTGGCAGTTATACTTTTTAATTCAAAGTATGCTTAAAATTGCATCATATTCCACGTGGAATTTTATATGTGGAAATTCAATAAAATCAATTTTAATGTGATTTTAATGAAGCAATTATTACCAAAATAAAAAAAAGTAAGCTGATCTAACAATTTAACCCCAACCAAATACAAAAAGTAGAAATAAAAGGCGAGAGCATAGTGATCACTGACGCTTTTTGTGGGGAAGTAAAGAAGACGCACTTGAACAGGCCAAAGTTCAAACCCCATTAGAGCTTAGCCAAGATCCGCTTGGGAAGAAGCAAGAAAAACACATAGAATACGATTCAGCGAGAAGGAGAGTAAGTTTACTCACCCACCCGACCGACCAGACAGGAAAGACACTAAGCGGAACTCCTAGAACAAAACAATTAAGTAGTTCTTGTCGAACCAAACCAAAAGGATTTGGAACCTAAAGATCACAATAGACTCAAGCAAACATGCACTCTGCATCTCATAACTTGTTTGATGGATAGTATTATTATATTGATGAACTACTAAACCCAATTACTACTATGATTCTTAGCCTAGCTGGTTAAGGTGATGTACACATAACATGTAAATATTGAGAGGTTATGGGTTCAATTCTCATTCTAAGCAAAATGCTCAAAGTTGAAACAAGGGATGTGGGTGCAATCTCGACTGGGAAACGAATAGACGGGCCTGATTAATATAACATCTATCATTCGGAGCATGATCAAACATTTACCGTAAAAAAAGAAAAAAAACTAAACCCAAAAGCAAATTTTAGAATGAGAAGGATTTAGTAGCTATCTCGATCCCCTGTTCCAAAAGCAAATTTTAAGTTCATATATTATTTTTCCAATTAGAATTCCTAGCTCTTGGCACACTTATTTCATATGCCGTTTGAATAGAGTGGAAGTTACATTATTAATTCTTTTCAAAAGAAAGTTCTCCCAACAAAGGAAAAAAATTATTACAACTTTAGTTAGAACTATTACAGTTTTCATATGCTAATGTATGAATCTAATCGACTCTCGATGCAAGTCACTAAGCGATGTAATGAACATTAGAATTAAACGACCATAGAATTATGTGGTTTAAACACTAGTACCTACTGAAACAAAAGGGAAGAGTATGACAGAACAAGGTAAAAACATAGATTCTCTACATTCATAACATGGATCGATAAATAACAAAACACATACAAAGAGCCAGGGGTCGGAACTAGTACATGGATTGATGAATGCTACTCAATCGGAATAGGTGCTTGCAAACAAAACAGAGAGTAAAGAATGAATCGTGAATGTTTCTAATGAAGTGATAAACTAACCAATCAAAACGTGGGAAACGAGGGATTGGAATTTCCCATTTAATCTGGTATGTTGTTGTTGTGTTACTGGGATAGAGGAAAGGAGTTGGGGTTAAAGAAAAATAAAAATGCATATTTTTTTGAACGGTCAACAAATAATTTTTAAGCCCGGTCACCGGGTAAACCCATTGGCGAAATGTCACCCATGCCCACGAACACAGACAGCGCTTGTGACCCGGTTCGCCCACCATTCCAAGAGAAATCCACCACCCAAAGACTTACTGTGATAAAACTCTTAACCCACTTGAAACATATTACACCTAATAAAACTTCAACGCATGACTTTCACAATGAAAAATCAGAATCGTCTCTCATTGGCAAAATAAAAATACATATGTTGGCTTCCGTTCCACTCTAGTCCGTCTTGAGAGGAGAGTATATCCTATTTTTTTTATTATTTCTTTTAATGACTTGTCACATCTCATAGCACTTAAAGTTATAATATATATTAGTTGGTTATTGCGGATTGATGTAATTCAATTTTTATGTAACTTATAAATAGGTTAAATATATCTAAATTGTCATTTAAAAAAACACAATAACCTTAACTAAAATTATTTATAAAAATTGTTCATCAACGGCCTTAATTGACAATCATTGAATTAACAACATTCATTAAATTAACAATCAATATCTTAAATTAATAAAGTTGGGGTTGGGTCTAAAGATTAATATATTAGGATTTAGAGTGGTAAAAGCTTTCATTGAGCTTAAAGTTAAATTCCTTCGTATAACAGTTTGGTGCAGTTTATTTTGGTGTGGATTAGACGTTATAAAATATATAAAAACTGTTAAAAAATAACTAAAACTAATCATTAACAACCCTAAATGAACATCAATGTACCCAACAAACATCAATAATCTTAGCTAACCATGAATGATACTATTTAAGCTGTCAATATATTAATTAACTATCATTAACCCAATAACCTTAAACATAATCAACCCAGATTGTCTAATATGGACCTAATCTATACTAGCAACAATGATTAACCCCACACGTCCTAATTGACCGGTGTTAAACTAATTTACTAATATTGACACTAACTAATACTAATTCCTCCCAATTAAAATTAAGTGATCCCAATAGCCACAAATGAGTTATGTTGAGTGTCATTGATTATTTACGCCTGATGTTTGCACTAATCACATCTAATTGATTATAAGCGGCAATTATTGGTCACTATTGACCCTAATAGCTCCTAATTATCCCTATTTGACTTTAGTTATCTTTAAAAGATTGGTATTAACTATTATTAATTAATATTAAAATTAACTAGTTCTGATTGCAGATAATTGATCAATGTTGGTTGTAATTGCCCATATTTGATCAAGATTGACCCAAATTGACTATCAATACCCTATTGTATACTAATGTTGACCCTTACTATAACTAATTGACCTTAATTGTCTCTAATTGTCTTTATTTGATACTAATTAACAATATTTGACCCTAATAAACATAGTCCCCTAAGTATAACTAATTGCAAATGTTACTTTTTTTTTCTTAAACATAAAACTACGACCATTTTTTTCAATCATTTTTATAGCCTTAATCTATTTTCATACTTTATTAATTTAGTTTGTGTATAATTTGCAACTGGTTTGTAACTGAATTATTTCTGTTAGTTAGGTGTATGATTATTTATTTTAATTGTTATGTTTGTGACCGTATTTGCAACCTGCTCATTTTCACTAGGTCGGTTTTGCGCCTACAAATTTCGGTTATTATATTTATCATGTTTTTGCAACTATAAATTTTAATGTTATTGCTTTCAAAAATTAGCTATAGTAATTAATAGCTATCAAAACAATTTCAATAGCTTTATTACTAACAGTTTTTGCAATTACTTTAAATTGTATTCAATATTTTGTGACTTTAACATGTCTTGCGACCGAAACAATTTTGGTAGCTATATTTTTTACTGTGTTAGCGACCAATATAATTTTTATTTTTATTTTGTTTTTTTTCAACTAGTAATTGTAATTTGCGACTGAAATACTTTTCGTAGCTATGTTCGGGACAACTTTTGCGATCAAATATGTTTCTATTTGTTTATTTCTATAATTATATAACGTTAGCAACCGTATGCGCGACCGAAGCAATACTAGTCGTTATATTTGCCATTGTTTTGTGACAGAAATGAGATCAGTTAGACATTTTGCTACAAACTTTGTAATGGTCGCTATATTTGCGACTGATTTTGTTTCTATCGCTAATTTTGCGGCTATATTATTTCGGTCACTATACAACCTCTAATTTTTCGAACATTTTTTGTAGTGACCAATACAATTATTATTTTGTTTTTTTAATACTCGAAATTGTATTTGCGACCAAAATAGTTTTTGTCACTATATTTACGACGGATTTTACGATAACATTGGTTTCTATTTTATTTTTATTACTATTATATAAAAATAGGAACCGTGTTTGCGACCGAAGCAATTTCGGTCGCTATATGCCACCATTTTGTGACCAAACAAAACCGGTTGAAAATTTTGCGACCAATTCTGTTATGGTCGCTATTTCTGCGATTGGTTTTGTTTCGGGCGCTAATTTGCGACTATTTTTTACGGTCGTAAATTTTTTTGTTGGTTTTGCCCATTTTTGTAACTCTCTTTCAATTCTCTCTCTCACACACACATATATAGAGATATATATTGGGAAGGGTTTCTAAGAAAACTAATATTTTTTGTTATTTTAATTGTTAAAGTTTATTTAAGTTTTTGTTGCATATATGGTGAACATAAATACTAGAAAAAAGAGTTTTATCTATACGTAACACTATGTCGAATGAAAAACGATTACGTATACGTAACCTTTATGTGACGTATCACGTATATGTAAACAATGCTACGGTTATGTAAAACAATGCTAAACAATGCTACGTATACATATTTGGTGGATTGAATGGTGATTGATGTTAAAACCATTTTCAAGATAGGATGTGAATAATGATAATATACGACACTAATGTGGTATTAAGTGGAATGTGAGAAATACGCCTCATGATCTAATACACATCGTGTGTACATCCAAACACACATAATATCTAAACACGTACCATCAATAGATTTTATTTACTTTTATACGTTTTAAATGAAAGTATATAAACAAATCTATATATTGAATAAGAAAGATTTTATTGATCTTTATACGTTTTATATGAAAGGAAATATATAAAAAATATATTGAATAAAAAACATAAGCAAACATATTTAAAGATAGAAAACTCACTTAATTCTTTTTTATTGATAGCGTGATCCCACACTCTTTCTTTTTAGTTTTTTGAACGTGAATTGTACAACTTTTGTTTCGGAGAAGATGTGTAATTTTAATCAGAGTCATCTATCTGTTTTACAGTCACAAACACACCCCCATCTCACCAGGAGGCTACTCAGCCTACGCATTTTTACCCAAAACAAAACTCAAACAAACGACTTATATTTAGGAAGCCATAGGGCTACCACTAGGCCAGAAGGCTTTATGTTGACATTTATTGTCATTTATAATAGGAAAATTGGATTTTAATAATTCAAACTATTATTTATTGGCCGATAATAATCCATACTATCAATTTGGTTCGTAACACTCTCAACTTTCACTTTTATTACCAACGGTGACATAATTTTTAATTTTTTAAGTTTGATTTGGACTCGATTTGGTTCGCGACAATAATATTGAACCAAATGAAGAAACATAATAGCTAAATTGGGATTTAAATAGATACAAATCGAGCGTAAAATTTTGAAAATTATGTCACTCGGACTGTTGTTTGTTATAAAAATGAAAGTTGAAAGTATTACTTGTCAAATTAATAATATAGATTATTATCGACCAATAGATAATATTTTTTATTATTAAAATCCAATTCGCCTTTATGTATTATATGAGTTAAAAGTTATAAATATATAATCATTTATTACACGACCAATAGGTGAAATATGGTGACATATGTGTCACCACATATAATCATTTATTATAAGTAATATTCTTTTAAATAAATATGGATAAACTTTAACTACTTATATCTAATAGACACCTAAAATCAATTATTCATTACCTTACATGGTATCACCCTCACGATCCTTCTAATCTCTGCCCAAAATTTTCATCGCTTCCTCTCCCTCAATGGCCGACCAGAAACTTCATCCTGCCGTCACCGTTTCCAACATCCGAACCTTCGTACCGGTCACCTTAGACAATGAAGCCGCCGACTACAACACATGGTCGGAGCTATTTCGAATTCATTGCA
>BJCM01204246.1:0-26828 GCA_018326385.1 Flaveria bidentis | reverse complement strand
CGAAATTATATATAATCCAACTAAATTGGTATACCTATAGTTATGATTGTTCGAGTCGAAATTAAATGTAGAGAAAAACTCCAAACAAAGCTCCTTATATTGCGGACCACTAATTGCAAAAAATCTTCTCCACAGCTCGTTTATCATGTTACGAGCACGAGTAAATTCCCCCACTTCCCGTAACAAACTCCAAGATATCGAACGTGAACCCTCAAATTCTTTATCTAAAAGTTCTGAAGTCTTTTATATTCATCTGACCCTCGACGAAACTGAAGCCAAGGATGATTAGAAACACGAACCGACGCTGTATCTTGATGTGAACTTGAAGCCATTACCTAAAATAATTACAATTAGTAACACAATAAAATATATTAAACTAAATTGTATTATAATAATACTAAACGGACCTTTGTTTTAATAAGAAAAATAATAAAAGGATAATGGAAGGTAAATTTTTGTGGATGCGGTGAAGAAGATGATGTGAATGGTGGTATAAGTTGGTGTGAAGAAGATTATGAAGAATGAAGATAATGATAAGGAATGAAGATAATGATGAAGAATGAAGATAATGGTGATATATATTAGGAGGTGTTCGGATAGGTAGAAAACAAACGAGTTTGGAGTTGTCAAAAGCAAACAACCATTAAAAAGAAAGCAAACGGCCGTTTGCATTAAAACAAACGACTGTTTACAGAGTTGTAAACGCCTGTTTACAGGGCACATAAACAACCGTTTACAGTAACTAGTCACATCAGTGGTGTACGAATCATAGCTCCCTTTTAGTAGTCACTTGAAAATGACATTTAACATTCATACCATAAATGTGCCACATAAGTTGACGGTGTCAAATAATCGCCATTTGATCTGCCAATTAGGTGTGGTGATTGTTGTCTTTAGTAGTTGATAACAACTGATCAACACATGTAGCCTTTAGTCCCTAGATGACAATTGACCAATCAGTTGACTTTCACTTGAGTTTGATAGTGGAGATTAGATCACCACCATATATCAATTGATCTTCATTTAGTGGATGCATGATCAATTGTTAATGTGATTATAAGATATTCAACTAATCACTTTTCGCTATCATTTGCATCCATTGCTTCATTAGTTGTGTTTGCCACATCATAATAAGTGTTATCAGGTTTCGAAAGATTGAGATATGGAAGTCGCCTTCCCCTCAATGGACCAAGCACTAATACTTTAGAATACAATTTTAAGTTTGAAGTGAGGAAAAAGCTCATGTTGAAGACGTGTTAGTGCTGAAGATTGAGGATCGACAATAGTTAAGTAAATAGTGAAAATCTATTAAGAACTTGATTCCCGTTGAAGATCTCTTGATATCAAAGGATTTTATTTAGTGATCTTGTAGTCCTTGTGGCTTTGATTAATCTGATAATTCAATCATTAATAATTATGCCTTTAAGTTGATAAATCAACTTTGTATTATTGAGTTCGATCCAACGCCTTTTTTTATTGAATTTTGTTTCTTTGACGTCAACTTCACTCCAAAAGTTTCCAAATAACATTTGTGGTTACCAATAGAGTGTTAGCACCATTAATTTTTTTCTTTTGAACTACAACTATACAACCCTGCTTCAAAGGGTAGGTTTTATCTAATCTGACACATCTATTCTTTTCTCGGTTAGGATTGCATAAATGAGTGGCTTAAAATTGACGCATGAAAAATTACAACTCACGGCATTTAGGAAATTGATCATTCTGATTCTCTATTGCTGACATTCTTCTTCAACTTGAGTATGATGTTAGAAATTGATCTCATATTATAAGTAGGATTATTTACCATTAAGCTATAATTTACTTTTATTGTAAACCAACAAATATGGAAGAACAATGATACTAAGTAGATTTGATGTAGTGAGAAATTGTTTCTAATAAACTAACGATCAAGAAAAGATCTTCAACCATTTGATCATTGTAGGTCCAAAATTTTCTCAACAACTAATCAACATTAACAAAATATATTGTAAAGTAATCTTGTGCTGTAAATAAGGTCGAAGACAATCACAAAGTCTCAGAGACATTCTAATAATAACCGTCGAGACGATCACAAATTGAAAATACTTTAATAATTATCGGCCAAACATAATTATTGATCTTTCGTTAATTATTGAAGTCATGATTATATAGAAGAACAATCATGACCAATTTATGAAAGAAGAAGATGATTGATTACAAAGATGAGGTGAGGGGTTTTGCTTCAAGGGCTATGACATCTTAAAATGTTTGGATTAATACAATACTATCACCTTGATTATTTTATTAACTCCGACATAAATCATCTTAAAGTACATATGACCACCGTAGTTATTTATGCAAATGTTGGTAAGATGTAAATATACAAAAAGTTAGTCGTCAAAATGAGAATAATAGGTATTTTACTGTTGCTACAGCGAATATGAAAACATAGTTATTATTACCCATCAATACACTGATTTGGGACAAGACAAAAGTTTTAACGGTTTGCTATTGCAATACAATAAATTTTAAGTTTATTATTATAAAAGATACAACATGAGTTGCCCACATGATGATATATTTATAAGATAGTCTATAGACTAATAAATTGTAATACCAAAACTTGATTTTATAGGTTGTTTGACATGCCCTATGTTCATATTCTTTTCTTCATATAAAATTCACAAGTTGATAAAACCGAATTCTCTAAACGAAACATGTATACAACTTGAATACTAGACATTACTTTGTAAAGTTCCATATTACTTTGATTAATTATGAATAAGTGTTCCACCCAAATCACTCGCTTCTATCGCGTCATAAAGAATCAACATTAAAACTATAGTTAGACAGAAATATATGATAAAAGAATTAACAACTATAAGATCACATTTTTGAATGATTGAATTAGGACCCGGAGGTCACTCTCAATCAACCTAAAATACTACAAACAAGCCTTATTCATTCATAAATGACTCAATCAACAAAAATCCTAAAATCTCAACACACCCCAAATCGCATGGGATAAGCATTTAATTTCTTGACATGTGTCTACACATGAGTGGATGCTTCTGATTCCTTCTCTACAACAAGCCAACACAGTTGACTATCAAAGTCTTTTCTTCTTGTAAGTTACTTTCATGTGAAATCTGCATTATATGGCCTGTCATCTTTGTGGTTGAGGTGTTAATTCCGACACAAATCTGAATTTACATTGAATTATGGTTTCAAGAATTGCCCAATTACTTCTAATCATATGCGTAATCATGTCAATAATATCAGCTCAGGATACCGATTGTAAGTTCGGTCATTCGCTGTTCTTGGTTTTACTGGTTTTGAGTTCATCAAGTGCCGATATACAAGTGAATGAAAATGCTGTTATACTTGTATGGTGTAGTTGCAATTCTTCAGGCTCTCAAGGCTGCTTGGAAGAACACACCACCCTCTTGGGATGATAGTTCCGTCCCGTGTGATGGCAGTTGGGATGGCATCACCTGCGCAAACGATCGCGTGACTAAAATGTCAGTTCTTTCTTTTTACTAAAGTTGGCAATATGGGTTGATTGGATATTGGGTTGGGTTGACCCGCAAACACTTTTTTTGCTTTGGTTAAATGTTTTAATAATAATTAGCGTGTTATTTATGATTGTGAATCCAAGGATCGCAATCAAGAATTATCAGGGTTGGTTGAAATCAAGTTAACGTTTGCGGAATTAACGTTGGTTTGGTTTAATTGTTTGTATTAGATTTCAATATCAATAAAGATTCAAGAACACGATGAACGAAACACAATTAACGAATGAACAAATATTAAATTCAAATGTATTTCATTAAAACGTGTTAATGATTACAAATAATGAACGAATGATATTGAATTTTGTGTTTTGATGAAGTGATGACTGCTAGGGTTTGGTTGTGAGATTTGATGTGATGTTTTTCTGTTGTGGAACTGTCGTATTGCCATCACAGTCGTCCTGATTCGAAACCTAGGATCCATATATATAGACAATAATGTTTCTGTTAAGGAAACACCAGATCTTTTGGGATTTGAAATTGATTCAGTTAAGGAATCACCTGATCTCTTGGATTCGCAAAACTGACTTGTTGACTTGTAACACTTGTATTGTTTGAATACAAGTGTTTGGACTCCGCAGGAATAATGTCTTCCATAGTTGATTGTTCTTCCGTAGGAATCTTGTTCTTCCGCAGGAGACTTGTTGTTCAGCAGGAAACTTGTTTGTCCGTAGGAGTCTTCACTTGGAATTCTCACTTCACTCCAGTTGATGGTTCATCTGCAGATGATCTTCGGATATTTGTTACTTGTAAGAAACATATCTACGGAAGAACAAAATGTTCATCCGTAGATGTTTCTTACACTTAGTCAATTTCTGAAATTGACAAAGTATAATGTTTGTACCTGCAAACATACATAAATCAACACATATATATGGGTTAACCTGTAAGGCCCCGTTCCCGGGACGCTTACAGCTGATCAATCATTGCATATAAAACATGTAATTACATCAATTTAAAGAAAACGTTGCAGCGAAAATATTAAAACAAACATTTCATTTCATTATAATAAACGCTTTTGCAAAATAATACAACATTCATACAAAATATCGTTTGTTCGCATTATAATACAAAAATATTGTACAAAAGAATGCCATCCAAAAGAGCTGAGTAGCCGCCCCGTGCCTTCCTCAGCAATATTACCTGCCAACTGGAAACACATAAAAATCAGTGTTGCTGAGTGAGTTCTAGTTTTATAATAAAACATACTTTATCTTTCGTTTAAAACCATCCTTTACTTTCTTTCAAATCATACCAAACTTAGAACGTGATCACACATCGTACGTACACATAGATAATAATTATTATCTTCATCATCGTTCATTTCATACATTTATTATCTTTCGTTTTCATCTAGGTCCTGTCATGTGCTTAACCCCTCTCTAGAGCACCAAGCAATTCATCTAGGGTTAAGCGACAAGGACCCCATACATTTGGTCAATCACAAAGATTGAACCCTTGCGTGTATCCTTATGGGGTATTTAACCCGCACACAGTTAAGCTGACAACCCCTCATTGGGTGTGAACCTCCATACATTTGCTTAATCACACAGATTAAGCCCTGGTGTGCATCCTCATGGGGTACTTAACCCGCACACGGTTGAGCTAACACTCATCAGTGAGTGTGAACCACCATACATTTGCTTCCAAGCCTTTCTTACATTCGTTCATTCATTAATGCATGCATTCTTTCATTTTGTTTCTCTTTTCATTATCTTCCACTTTACGTTACATAATACTTTCATTTCATTCATTAACATTCAACGTAAAGCCATGGGAAAATATTCATACATAATAAGAAACACAACATACACAGTCAACATCATCATACCGGGCATCATACATACATAACATCATCATACATACCATCATGCATAAGCATCATAACATCTATGACCTCAAAAGTCAACTTACATGAACCCCCAGAAACTTCCCAAGTCAAAGCCTACCTCTACGCATCTCCCCGAAAGTCAAAGAGTTAAACTATGCTCTTTCGGGCGCACGAGCCCTATTTGGGCATATGGGCACCCTTCAGTCACATGGCCTCCCAGACGACTGAACACTTAGGCGAATGAACACCAAGCGAATGGACCCTATGCGGATAGATCCTATGCGGGTGGACACTTAGGCGTATGGACTCCCAGTCGCATAGCCTTCAGTCGCATGACTCCCATGCATATGAACCTCAATCGCAACTGTATGATATTTGGTTGTATGATGATCTAAGTGGTATACATGGATAATATAGCTTACATATGAACCATTGTATTCGGGCGTATGTACTTCAGTCGTATGACCTTCATCCGCATTTCCCCAGTCGCACGACCCCCATCCGCATTTCCTTCAGTCACATGACCATTATGCGTATGACTCTCAGTCGTATGACACCCATGCGCATGGACTTCAGTCGCATGCATTTCGGTCGTATGGCCTCCAGTCGCATACCATTCGGTTGCATGGCTTCCAGTCGCACACCATTCGGTCGCATGGCTTCCAGTCGCATAACCCTAGCTGGGTGCAGAACGCAGTCCCCTTCGAACCTATACTGCAGTTTTCGGCTTCTAGCCCCTTTTCTAACATGTTCTAGGCTAAAACCAACTATCCTAAGCTTTAGAAACATAACCACAACATCATTCAAGCACAACCAAGCGCGAAATCAAACCCCGCCCGAGTTACACCCGTACTCATACACATACATACGGGTTTTTCACCCAACACAACCAAAAACGATTTGCCATGTGTTCCAAACCCAAAATAAGTTGAAAACATGTAAATGAGGGATCCTAGAACTCACATTAACAGCCCCTTCAAGCATAGTTTCTCAAAACTCGCTTGACTTCGACTTTTGCACTTGATTCTTCAAGAACCCTAGGTTTTGCTCTTGCTTCTTTCTCTTTCTCTCTCTTGCTGAATGAAAAGGGGAGAATGAGGGGAGAATGGGCTATCATGCCCCTTTTATACCCCCACTTCTCCAAAGATTCTCTCGTCTTGGCAAGTTTGGTCCCTTGACTTTGGACTTTATTTATTTTTCTTCTTTCGTTTTGGCAAAGAAAATAACGGGGTGTTACATAACCTATACATTTAATGCATACACAATAATGAATTATAACCATTCATTACATATATTAAATCAAATACTAAACCTATACAAAATTGACTAGATCTACCGATCCTAGACCTAACAATGATAACCGATGATAAGTTTAGCAAACTCATAATTTACAATAAACTTTAAAGAAAATAGTGGAAAGGTGCAGGTTTGTAACAAAAGTGTGATTATGTTATGTTTTTCCTTATATCATATAACTTTTCAGTACATTGTCAAGCATGCAACTGAGTGGTACGTTCCCTGCAGACATCACGCAGTTTACTGAATTGCAGATATTGTACGACTTTACCATTTATCATCATTTTAATCATCTACTTCTATTGTTATATTCTAAGAAATCTTTTAAGATTGTTTCGGTATGTAGAGATCTATCGTACAATAAAGATTTGAGTGGACCACTCACTTCGGATATCGGGAATCTGAGGAGATTAAAAACCTTGTAAGTAATTTTATATAAAAACAAAGTAGTTTGTTACTTTTAAACTTGAAACATGTAATCTTGTATTTTCAGAATCCTCGTTGGTTGCAATTTCACTGGTCCCATTCCAGACAGCATTGGAAACCTTGAAAGTCTTATCGTTTTGTAAGAATTTTTCTATATGCATTACTAACCACGCATGCAGAGGTTACGATTTCCATCAATATACCAATGAATTTAATTGTGGGGTTATATCGTATTTCTAATATGCATAAAATTGATAAAATGACAAAACTCAATTTAAATAATATTATTATTTATATTAAATCTTGAAAATTTTTTTATACATTAGTAAATTAAAACAAATTACAAATTGAATTATAATGATCTATATTATTATCATTTGACTAATATAATTTATACTGATAATTTAACTAGTATAAGTTGTACTTTTTGACTATTATAAGTAAATTTCTTTGTCTCTTGATGTCATAACACGTCAATGAAGTGTCATCTTCTTAAATGTGTATATTTTTATTTTTGACGAGAACACCCCAAACACCGCAGCCGATCTTGTGACGTGTTCTCGCGGCATGGTTTCGTGGCGTGTTCTCGTTGTAAGCTGCTCCCAAAATAAAATTTTTAAGAAGTGTTCTAATTAGATAGCTCAGCTTTCATGTTTTATTTAAATTATACGTTTTAATATGTTTTTAGCATGTTTTTATTTTTTTGTTTCATTTAGGATTTTTTTTCTTTTTTTATGTTAATGTGGGACACTAATATGATATTAGGTAATTTTTTTATTTTTTAAATGTAATTAACATGTGTTTAATTATTTAATATAATATCATATTTTATAAATTCCACCGCCCACATTTTTTCCTTTATTACCTTTTTGACATAAGAAAATTTGTTGATGACTCAATTTAATGGTTTAGTGGTTCAATTTGAGAAAATATGTATGAATAACCAAATTAAAACACTTTGATACTTGATTACTATTTTATGATTTTTTTCTAAAAAAGAACAAAACTTAAAAAGGAACAAAAGATATATTTCATATTTCAAAGCAATAAATAGAACTAACAAAAGTAATAAGAGTAGATCTTATTATGTTATATGTTGTTAGCTAAAATAAATGAGGACTAAAAATATAAAATACTAAACATATACCTAAATTTCATTTCTTATATGTGGAATGCCAATTAACTTGATTTTAAATAATAGATATGTGGAATGCCAATTAAAAATAACTAGAGGGATTCTAGAACCAAATTTGATGTAAGTTGGTGACATTAATAATACAAAACAAAAACAAAGGATGACCATCAGTGCTATCATCACTGTTGCAATGCGACACACAAATTAGGAGAAGAGATAAAACATTAATCAACAAAAACTATACGCCTGGGATTTAGGGTTAAGATTTGCTTCATTTTCCATTAATAATGTATAACCTTATTCATTGATCCAATATCGGTAGGCATGGTGCGGTGGAGGGAGGTTCATTCCCTGACTCCCCAAGTTTCCTTTCTCCCCATCTGAACTTTCACCTTCAACACCAGCAATTAAAGAAGAATGTTACCCGTGTCGGTTGGTTGAAGATACGTATCATGCTTTTTTTCATTTTAAGACTGACTAACACTAAAACCGATGATTTCAGAATGGACGGTCTACAATCCTAGATCCGCTATTCATTAAGTTTGGTTTTTATGAGATAGATAATTTACGTGATTGTAAAGAAATTAGCTAGTCCAAATCTTTTAATTTGAAAAGATTCAATTACCTAATTAGAATAATACAACCACAAGAAATTACATAATTGGTTGAATGAAATTGTTGTATTAAAAGACTATGTAGGGGTTGTTTAGTTAAAATGTCATCTAGGTATTATGTAGATAAAAACCATTTCACTAACGTTTCTTTAAATCAAGTTTAGTGGTGAACTAGTATTTGGAGCCATATTAATGCAATAGTGTAGGTAAATTGTGTTTGAAGTCTGTTAAGGGTTTAATGCCACTTAGTTTGGAGCCCCCTTTAACTATCATGTAGGGTTTGGAGCCTCGCTATGCCCATTTATCATTATTAGTGCTCCCTTCTTATCCACTATGTATAGTCTAAAAAAAATACCTCTTTGAGTTACTAAAATCTCCTTTTTATTGATTTTGATGAGTATACAACCCTTCTTTCTTAAGTTTTGTCTATGATTTCCACAACCCTCAACCCTTCTTTCTCTTAAGTTAATTTTTTGGTTTCGCTATCCAAATTTGTTGGGAGTCGGTATAAAAAATTATTGATGCCAGTTGAGGTTTGATTATACATATATACTTAATAGTGAGAATTTCATATATACCCATATATATTTTTAAAATATCATATATACCAAAGAAAATTTAAAATATCATATGTACTATATATTCTTAGGGGCTGTTTGACAGCATCTTAATCAGCCTCTTAATAGTTCAAATGTTTGAATGGTTCAGCACTTAATGGTTCAGACTGTTTGTTTCGCGAGCACATGTCTGAATCGTTAAGAGATTTACCTTTGAATGGTTAAGCATCATACTGATGCTGAATGATTAAGAGGTCTAATGTTGAATGGTTAAGATATATTATCTAAATTAGTCAGACATTTATTTTTAAATAGTTAAATTATATACTAGCTCTTAATGGTTCAGACATCTTAATGATTCATCACTGATTCAGACCTCTTATTGGTTTAGCACTTAATCATTCAGAAATTGTCAAACAACCCCTTAGAAAACTTTCGAAATATCATATATGCTCAAGTGAAACTAAAAATATCATATATACTCCTACAAACTTTCTAAATATTATATATGCCCAAATCAAATTTACAATATCATATATAAATAAAATTTTAATTATGATAAATTAAGAAAACTTAGTTAAATTTCAAATAAACATGGTAGTTTAAAATAAAAATAAGTATTTTTTATAGTAAATGTATTCGTTATAATTATTAACTAGGTTATTGGTTTGTAATATAGCTTTTCATAAATTTAAAAGGAATAATATCTACTAAAAGATTTATGTTTGTATTGTAACTGTTTACTAATAAAAAAATAATAAATATAGTACTAGTATTATTAACGATTAATAACAAAATAAATGTAGTAAATTGGAATTTTGATGTATTGATAGAAATAAAAGATTGAATCGTTATTATTAAGCTTTTAATAAAATTAATTAAAACATAATTATTTTAATTATTAGAAAAGGGTATATAAGATATTTTTATATTATTTAAATATATATGATATTAGCAAGATTATAATGGTATTTATATATTTTAAATTTGGTTCGGATATATATGATATTTGAGAAGTTATGTATGGGTACCTATGGTATTTTAGATGTTTTTAATGGTATATATGATATTTATAATGTTGGTTTGGGTATATATGTTATTTAGAATTTTGAGCAAATTTCGGTTTTGGTCCCTGAGGTTAGATCTGTTTAACACTTTCAGTTTAAAAAGGAATCTTTGAACATATCAAGGCTCGAAATTGCATTTTCTAACGATTTTGATCTCTGATGCTTACTCTGTTGGTTTTTCAGATTAAAACGTAAGGGTATTTTGATCATTTTACACATAAATGACTGTTTATCTAAATTAATATTACTAAATAATAATTAAGGGGTTATTTGTGTAATTTTTGAGTAAATTACACTTTTAGTCCCTGTGGTTTGGTGGTTATAACGTTTTTCATCCAATAGTTAAAAAACGCCCGGTTTAACCACTGTGGTTTAAAATTTGTCTCAATTAGATCCAAACCGTTAACTCCATCCAATTTCTCTGTTAGATTTTTATAAAAAGACAGAAATACCTTTGAACTAAAAGTGTTATTATATTACAAATAAACCTAACCCCATGTTTTTTCCTTGTTTGAACACATCTAAACAACCTCCACCACCACCCACTCACCGATAACCATACCGCCACCACCCACCATTATGGTTACCGCCACCACCCACCTTCTCCGGCAATCACACCGCCACCGCCACCACCACCCACCACTCACCAGTAACCATACCGCCACCACCCAACACTTGCCGGCAACCACCACCGGCACTCGTCTTCCCAGAGACCCCTCGAGGAACCCTAATACTCAACGAATCTTGACTTATCACCAAATCAGTACTCGAATTCCCCAAATTGAACCCCCCCCCAAAATAATTCCCACATGGATTCGTCTTCGGATTATGTGACAAAGCAACACACAATCACTCAAACACTTGCATTCACAAATCACTCCTACTACTAAAAGACGATTCCACCTTTCTGCTGATCGAATGTCACATCACCGATCTCCTCAAACAATCCGTTCAAACATTTTCATGGATTCACCATCATTTAGCGTTACAAAGCCTCAAATTCCCACCTAATCCATACACCCTACAAGGGTTCTCCGGTTGCGACCAAAACATGTTCCAAAACTACATCCGTGACGACCTTATGTACTGTCAGATTTGACCGGAGGAATCGACGTTGAAGCGTGTGAGAGGCCTTTGTTTTGCCATTGTTTCAGTACGAAAGCGTCATCTCTGGTACACCGAAGAAGATGTTTCTCGTCCAGTTACCACTGGTTTAATACGACGATTCACGACTACTCACCGGCGACTCACGGTTCGCCACCCAAATTGGAGTTTTAACTTTGAAAGGGGCTATTACAAAACTTTTGTCACAGAGAGAAAAGAAGCAAGAAGAGAGAAGAGGAGGTGGTGGTGGTGGTGGTTCCGTCATAAAGAGAAGAGAAGAGAATAGAAGAAGGTGGTTGTGGTGGTGGTTGCTCAGGCTGAAGTTGAAATGGTGGTGGTGTGATGAAGATGTTGATGGTGATGGTGTGATGGTGCTAGTGTGGTGGTCATGACTTTAAGGCAAGAGATAGGGAAGGGTGATGGTAAAATATATTTTATTATTACTTAATTTAATATTTTATTTATATATATAAATAGGGGTATTTTGGTCTTTTCACAAAAAAATAACAGTTAGACGGTGTTAGTGGAACGTAGTTAATTGCAACAAATTTTAAACCACAATAGTCAAACCGGAAGTTTTTAAACTATTGGATGAAAAACGTTATAACAACCAAACCACATGAACTAAAAACCGTAATTTATTTTTACTTAAAAATAATAGAAAACGAAAAAAATGAAATATCTATTCTTCTTCAAAATTCTTATACCACCACAACCACTAGCGATGTTGGTCGGAAACGGTGGCCGAACGGTTCACTAAGACAATGAAAATCACTACCACCATTTTTCTCTTTTCACAAATTAACACCAAAGATTTCCCAAATTATGAAACACAGTTTAAACCCTCAAAATACAATCTCAGATATGCAAGAAACACACATGGCAATGGGAGCATGGCGGCACCACCACCACGGGACAACCACAATATCCATCTTGTTCCTTATTTCGAGCGAAACCGCAAACTTACAGAAGAGTTAGTTTTACGGACTAAAACTGTTTGAAAAAAAATAATACGATCAAATATTTATTTTTAGACTGAAATAGTTAAACCACAAGTATCAAAACCGAAATTTACTCTAGAATTTTTCTAAAGGATATGTATAATATTTAAAAAAAGTTTTTGAGGGCATATATGATATTTCAAAATACGATTTACCATATGATATTTTAAAAGTTTTGAAATTAATTCTACTTAATAAATAAAAAAATTTCATAGGGCGTGGATTAACTCCACTAGATGCATGACTATTAGCCTTGATTGCCATCATATAACATATTAGAACATTATTGATTAAGAAAAATTCAAATCATGTTTTATTATGCTCATTATGAGTAGTTTAGTATTTTGTTACTAACCGGTGATTTCTGTTAGTGGATTAGTAGTTTTGTTAGTTGAAACACTTCCATTTATGCTTCTATTGTGAACACACAAGACATTTTACATATTAAAGTTCTCACTGTTTTACATGTCATCACCAATTATTAATAACTGAATGCAACAACATATATTTTGTATGAACTTAAACTGAGAACCCCCTTTGACACTTACCAAACGCAACTATCTCAGTTCATATGTCATTGATGATCGGTATCTTTGCATAGATCTCTGAATTCAAACGGCTTCACGGGACCCATTCCCGCTTCAGTTGGCAATATTACAAAGCTTTATTGGCTAGATCTATCGGCTAATAAGCTCACAGGGAGTATACCCGTTTCTAATCAGATAACGTCCACTGGTCTTGACAAGTTAACTCACGCGAAGCACTTGTATGTTTATGTGCTTTTTTTTCCGAATAGTTCTGCTTGTAAAACAAAAGGTCACTTATGTTTTATTGCTTTTCAGCCACTTAGGAGACAACCTGCTTTCAGGTGATATCCCACCAAAACTCTTCCACTCAAGCATGATACTAGTTCATCTGTATGTTTCAGTTAATCCTATGAATGATTGGTACTAGAAACAAACATAAATGATACTAAATATGAACCTTTGATTGATCATCAGGCTGTTAGAAAACAACAAGCTTACGGGCAGTGTTCCTTCTACCCTTGGACTTGTAAGGTCTCTTGAAGTTGTGTAAGTGTCGTTTTTCAACAAACTTTTAACTTCGGATTCGTTATGATTATGACTATATTTTTTTTTGCAATAAAAGTGGGAACTGAATATGTTGTTTTAAATCAGACGACTTGATAGGAATTTTTTGAAAGGGAGTGTCCCGTCAAACATCAACAATCTTACCAATACTACAGAGATGTAATTTCGGCAACATCAAACACAAGGTTTACTGTCTTTCATTTCAATATAATGTTTGATAAATTGTGTTTCATAGGTTCCTCTCAAATAATCATTTGACTGGCAAAGTACCCAATCTCACAGGCATGAACCTCCTGAACTACATGTGAGTTTCATCAAGTAATTTTAGTATCGGTTAAAGGTCTTCATGAACTCATTTTCTTTAATCTTACTAAACATCTGCAGTGATTTAAGCAACAATTCTTTTGATCAGTCTGATGTTCCGTCATGGTTTTCAACTCTGAAGTCTTTGACAACCATGTAAGAAAGAAAAGTGTTTGGATTAGATATTTGGCCAGAAACAGATAATTAATTCATTTGTCCTCAATGTCATCGTCACAGTAAGATGCACAAAACCAATCTTGTAGGAGAATTGCCTGCTGCCTTGTTCCGCATTCCTCAATTACAGAATGTGTCAGTACATCACTTTGTTGACTGTTTAAAATTTAAAGTTTCAGCGTGTTATTGTGTGATAACTCGCAATGGTTCTTTTGACAGCGATCTAAGTAACAACCTGATAAATGGCAACTTGGACATTAGTTCGAATCCTAGCACACAACTTGAACTTGTTGATCTTCGGTCTAACCAAATTGGCGACTTCACCCAACGACACAGATATAGTATTGGCTTAATGTAAGTTTTTTAACTGCATAACTTATAAAATGAGTTAGTTGGATAAAACACCTTATATTATATCTGCAGACTGGCCGAGAATCCAATATGTATGGAATCTGGTGTGACAGACAGATTTTGCCACATTCCTACAAATACTACTCGACCGTATCCAACACCAACGAACAACTGCATGTCGCCTTCATGTGGTTCAAGACTCGTTTTGAGTCCAAACTGTCACTGTGCATTACCATATACAGGCTTATTTTTATTCAAAGCTCCTTCCTTCTCTTCTGTAGGAAATTTCAGCACTTACATCTCCCTTCAAGTTTCATTGATGAGTTTCTTTCAGAAAGCCAGTCTCCCTGTGGACTCGGTGTCATTAACGAATCCTTACAGAAATTCGGATGATTATCTTGTGATCAAACTTGATGTTTTCCCTTCTGGCGGAGAACCTTGTTTCAATAGGACTGGGATTCTTGGGATTGGATTTGCACTTAGCAATCAAACATTCAAGGCATCAAAAGAGTTTAACACCTTTGTTTTCATTGCAGAAAACCATGCTAACTACTTTTCAGGCATTGTCTTTCTACATTCTACCACTTTTAACGCGTAGGATCATTGAAGCGAATTTGAACTTGTATTTTTTATGCAATTTTGCAGGGATAACAGGGACTGTCCTTGTAGTCACCAAAGACAAATCATCTAACACTGGGATTGTCATAGGATCAGTTGTTGGTGGTTGCTTGCTTGTGGCGTTGTTAGTTCTTGCAGGAATCTATGCTTTTCGTAGGAGAGAACGAGCTGAAAGAAGGCCCCAACAGAGCCAACCCTTTGGTAAATATGGCCATAATCACACTCAACAAATTATACACAATGGTAGGTAGACTTGTGCTTTGACCAATTTGGTAAAAATACTTGCAGCACTCTGGGATCAAACCAGCGGCAGCGGCGGTGTTCCTCAGTTGAAAGGAGCAAGATCCTTCACCTTTGAAGAACTTCAGACATACACAAACAACTTTTCTGAAACTAACAGCATAGGAAAAGGCGGATTCGGGATGGTCAGTGTTCGTGTAAGTTATAAATTGATTTTCATGCATAACTAAAGAGACAATATAACTTGTGTAGGTCTACAAAGGAAGTCTTCCTAATGGGCAGCTGATTGCAATCAAAAGAGTTCAAAAAGGATCTTCACAGGGTGGGCTCGAGTTTAAAACTGAGATCGAGCTTCTTTCAAGAATTCATCACAAGAATGTGGTGGGTTTCATTGGATTCTGTTTTGACCAGGGCGAACAAATGTTGGTTTATGAGTATGTCGTGAACGGTACACTCAAAGATAGCCTTTCAGGTAGGTACTCAAATTTAAAGTCCTTTCTTTTAGTCATGGTGTGTGTAACTATCACTTCAAACAATATGACCTTTTATATTACTATAACTATCCTTCTATGGTTTATAGACTTTTACTTTACTAATTGTTAAAGGGTTAAAGAGAATTCTACTCATACACCTAGATTTCAATCACTATACGTCTATAAAGTTATTTCACTCTCTATAAGTTTCAAAACGTTTATATGTGTAGGGAGATCCGGCATTAGGTTGGATTGGGCGCGGAGGCTTAAAATAGCACTTGGAGCGGCAAGAGGTTTGCAATATTTACATGATCACGCTGATCCCCCGATCATACATAGAGATGTTAAAACAAATAATATCTTACTAGACCAAAGATTAGTTGCAAAAGTGGCTGATTTCGGACTGTCCAAGCCATTGAGTGATGCTGATAGGACTTATGTAACTACTCAAGTCAAAGGGACCATGGTTAGTAACTCCATTTTAAAACCAGTGCTCCTTTCATATAATCTCCATATGCTAGGAAATGTATCCTTCTATGAATGTTTGCCTTTTCAACATAGTATATGAATAAAAGATGCTTAACTCTATACACAAAGGACAAATCATCAAAATGAACATTTGAACGGTCAAAATAGACAAGTTAAGTATAGACTTCTTGTATTGTAAAAATGAACATGTACTTTTTTAGGTGAAAACGTCAGAGACATGGACATAACAGGGACGTGACATTATAAACTTTAAGCTAAAATGACAAAGTTCTACTTGCTGACGTCTATGCCTAATGAATTGTTTTTCCACCAATGTTTTAGCCTAAATACTATATGTTAATTTTGTTAATGTGAAAGGTTAATGTGAAAGGTCAATGTTTATTTTGTTAACTCTGACTAGTCAAATGATCATTTAGGTGATTTCCCATGGAAAAATTTTATAGGTTAACTAACAAGTCAAACATACTAAAGATTACACGTGACACGTCTTTACTATGTGTATCTGGCTCATGTTTTCTCCGGAAGCATTATTTGTCAACAAGCATTTCAGCCGAAATAATACATATTCATTTTGGTAAATATGAAAAATCAATGTTTATTTTGTTACTTTTTTCCGGTCAAATATTCGATTTAATGATTTTCTCGTAAAAATGGATAGGTTGAATAGCAAGTCAGACAAGTAATGCATAGTCGAGGGCCATATGATTGGAAATAGGGTTGCGCTATATAAGATTTTACGTATTAAAGGGAAAATTTTGAAATATTACATATTACCCCCTCACTTAAACAAGATATGCATAACTTAAATAACTTATTCATATGTAAGTGAGTGTAAGTGGAAAATAGTTTTCGACACAGCGTGTAGGGTAAGGCTTCATACATTAGAACCTTACTGATTTGTGATGGTATTGATGGATGTAGGGTTACATGGATCCCGAGTATTACATGACTCAACAATTGACTGACAAGAGTGACACATATAGCTTTGGAGTTGTGATGATGGAGCTAATAACTGCAAGAAACCCAATTGAGAAAGGCAAGTATATAGCAAGGGAAGTGAAGGATACAATAAACAAAAATAAAGAACTTTATGGCTTACATGAGGTCCTTGACCCGACCATTGGTTTGGGTAGCGAAATCAAAGGTGTAGAGCGGTTTGTGGATTTGGCACTTAGGTGTGTTAAGAATACAGGAAATCAAAGGCCAACAATGAGTGAAGTTGTTAAAGAGCTTGAGAGTATCTTGGAATTTGCGGGGCTTAAACAAGGCACTGAAACATCAACATCAACTTCTGTAAGTTATGAAGGAGCAAGTCATGATCCTTATAGTAATGATAGTCTTTTCTCCTATAGTGAAGGTACTTTACCCCCGGAGTTACATCCACAGTGATATTCTTGGATTTTACAACGAGGTTACTATCTATTGGTGTGTTTATAAAATAGTCATAGTTATGTCAATAGTTACAAGAACTGTATATTATATTACTTCAAATTTACATGGTTGTTCTATAATTAGTTACTAATCTTAGATAGATGATAAGCATAGAGTAGTACGCAATTATATTTTTCACCCATGTCAGATATTTTCTTTGTATATAATTCTTTTTCTTCCCATCTCTTCTTGATATTCTCTTTTCACATCAAACATCTCTAGTCACAAAATAGTTATTTAATGATATGTCATGTGAATAACTAATCTAATTTGATAACCCATATAATTAACATGTGTGTATGAATGCATGTATATATGCATGCAAGGGCTTGCTTGCTTTTTAGTATCAAGACTAAGTAGCCTCCTCCTTTATATATGCTACATTTGTTATTGAAAATCAATTGACCCATAGGTTTTTAAATAATGTTCTTGTATAAAAGTTTATTGACCTCTAATCACAATTTGTTTATGAATGTAAGTCAGTTAGAAACTAAAATATATAACATAAATTAAATCAGGGCCCTATTTTTAATTCTATTTATTATAGTAGGCAATAATCTAAATAAGCAAAATCAAATAAGCCTAAAATCAGTAAACCCGATTTAAACCCAATTACCTATATATCTAATTATCCATTTTCACTAAACATCTTTAATCAGTAATTCCCAAACCGAAATTGTTTGTTGGTCACTTTTGATTATCAACCATGCTCCTCCGCTTCGAGCATTCGTCTAGCTACAATATAAAAAGCCATGACCTGTACCTAGTTATCGCACTCACATAGCGCCTAATCCATAAATGGATGAGAAGTAAACTCCACATTTTGGTTTTCTTGATAATTAATGATATTAAGTACAACATCCATCTTTCCAATCCATCATTCCTATTTCTCAATAATATTTCACGATTAATACAATTAGCTAAATCCTATGAAATCATTTCATAGAAGTTCATTGAGATCTTCTTAGTATAAATGAAATCAACTTCAATTCTTGAATAATCCACATCACTCTTACTTCTATTTTAACAAAAGATGGCTTTTTATGTGGAATAGGCCCGTGTAAATTATTATGATTTTACGTATGGGCAATTCCTCAGCATCTTGTTCATTCAAAACAAAATATTTAGGGTTTAGGGTTTATTCATACCTAAGGCATTTCAACACAGTGGTGGCGAAACGTATAAGTTGCAGGAACCACTTTACCATTTCCATTAGAAGTCAAAGGTTTGCACCACTGAAATGCCACATAATTATAAGACTTGGTTGCTTCCTCCTTCGAATCCTCATTATCATTCTTACTATAGACTATCACCACCTTCGTTTCTAGAGGACCTTTCTTGTAATGTCCTTATCTGAACCCTTTTCTTTATTTTTGGTCTTACTTCCTTTCTCGCCTTTATTCCTTATTTTAGACTTTTCTCTTTACTGCCTTCAAGGCTTCCATCACTACAAAGGGTAGTACTTTTTGCATAATCTGATAGATTTCATCAACAATTGCTTTATTCAGAGTTGGCTCCAACCTAGTTATATCTCCACTACTCTAGTTACTATGAACTTTAAACTTACTACGAAGCTGTCTTAACAACTTTAGCCTTAATTTTGTGAGCACATGATCCGACAATCCATCCATCATGAGCACCACCAATAGTTTCCTTGGCAGATTTCCTTCCAGGCATAATATTATCTTTACTATAAGCTTTGAGATTGTGACATTCTCATTCAATATAGTAATTCAAATAATGATAGGTATTGTAAGTTTGCAATTATAAGGGTCTGTTGTAATTAACTACTTGACTTACTTTTCATGTCCTAAACATTCTTGTAGAGACCTAATTTAATAGGCTGATGTATCAACAAAGATAGTTGTTTGAGATGTATGTTTACGATTACATAGAGTATTCAGCCAATAACTAAGTACTGAGCTAATGCCCACGAGTATTAGTTCTCGGCTGGGCTTAAGTATTTTGGTCTTATGAATCTGTTATGTAAACATAGATAAATTTTAATTAGAACAAACTAGGTAGAAGTTATAGTTTACGATTCGCATCTTTTAATATTCATTGTACTCGAGTTGATACCTATATAGTGTGATCATCTGTGGTAGAAGAATACAAGTATTTATACGTGATTATGTTGTTTACTGTGCTTTACTTGAATAGTGATTAGAAGATCCACAAAAAGTTATGGGATTTACAATTACTATCAGAGCCATGGTGCTCTTAAGGGAAAATCGCACGTATGTTTGAAGTAAAGTTTTAGCTACTAAGAGTTTTTTGTTCTAATAGTTTTGTTCATGAGATTCAAATGCCTTACTAGAGAAGAAGATCTTCTCAATCAATTTTCATTCACCAAAAGACAACATTAAATTATGGATTTCTAGGGAAATAGTTGGGAGCCAAACCTCTGCAGAATTGGGCAGTTCTCACAACAATGTACTCGCCCTAGTTCTCACATCTAAAATATTCACTTCAACGTTCTCATTGTTTAGCACACTGAGTTCTTTGTTAGGACTCGCATATAATTTCTAGCATGATAACTTGTTAAGTCTTTGACATGGTTCTCATATTTGGAAGGGGTTCTCTTAATATCATTAGTCTTGGGAATCTACGTTCTCAGTTCATGACACCCACCGAATATAGTTTCCATACTTAATAATCTGACTGAATTGATTACTAATCAACCAAGATGAATTTAGCACCAAATTAGAACTTAAATAACATTAATCCATATCTAAACCTAGACAATGAAATTACAACAGGAATAAAACCACCATGTCTTGTTAATGGTGACAATTCATCTCATAGGAAGTTTCATCATATAAACTATGTTAAGTTCATAGATTCTAAGATGTGACATTCCATCAAACGAGAACCTCATTTACCGATGTATTAAAATGGTAAGATTTTCGTATCAAAGGATCCAAAGTTATATGTGGATGCAAGTTATGAAGCCATTGAGAAAGATGATAAAGCCTTTAGGTCGTTAACTATGGAATTTTATACTTAGATTGCACATGAGTTTAAATAGTGCAAACATGTTAAGGAACTCTAGGATGAAAAGGTATGAATAGAACACTAACGTTAAAGAAAACAGGAATGACATGTTGAAACAAAAGTTCAATATGTTCAATCATATCATGAGTGAATCTTTGGATGCTTAAATCAATCGATTTGTGCATCTTGTGACTAAGATGAAAAGTGCTAATATTCCATTATGGAAGTGAACAAGAAGCTGCTTAATTTGCTGTCCTATAATTGGAATCAAAATTGTACTACCATTATGAAGACCAAGTACATGTGAAGGACATCACTTTCTGATTTAATTTCTACAATACATTCCTATGAAATTCATAATAAATAGTGTGCACTAAATCACGCTACCTCTATGAGTGCAGCTGGTGTTCTAGTTGGTACTACACTTTTCTCTGTTATTTATGTAGGTCAAAACATGAACTACTCATAGTTTGGAAGCATTCCAAACCAGATTCGTTTTTTTGTCAACTATCCGGTCACAAAATCAGCCAGTGTTCAAAGTAGCAAAGCATTAGAAGAGAACTTGGCATAATTTACTGGGTTTATGAATAATTATAATGCATTAATGGCTGGACATCTTATTTTATCTAACACGATGTAAGATGACCTAAGTCAAATTCATTATGATGTTGTGGAAGAGATGGATATCACTTGGCATATAGCAATGGCTATTTTCATAGCTAAAAACTTCATTAAGCAAACATGATGAAATAGGATTGAAGACAATAGGACAAGAAGTTTGATTGAACATGTCTAAGCTAAGGTGCTACAACTACAATGAATAGGACCATTTTGCTAAGGAATGTATAAAGCCAAAGGTGACGAAGGATGACAAGTGTGATAAGGAAAATGAAGCAAGCTCATCAACCTTTAAAGTGCTAGTGAGTCAACAAGATGTTCTGTATGACTGGGCTGATCAAGTTCAAGGTTTGGTTTATAAATATTCATATTTTAACTCTGTGTTAAATCTAAGAAGGCTTTCAAATCTAATATAGATGCTAAAAAGATGTATGTAGCAAAAACGAAGTTAGTTTTAAGTAATATAGAATGTTTTTATT
Organism: Flaveria bidentis; assembly: GCA_018326385.1. Taxonomy (NCBI): domain Eukaryota; kingdom Viridiplantae; phylum Streptophyta; class Magnoliopsida; order Asterales; family Asteraceae; genus Flaveria; species Flaveria bidentis. Next base: position 4,985 of record BJCM01204246.1, on the reverse strand, counting down.
GAATTCTAAAACAAAATCACTAAACATAAAAACAACTTAATAATACATTGAATGAGCATTTATTAGCTAAGTGTTGGTCCATTTGATCAAATTTTAGTACAATTGATAAGTTGAATCGTTCAATATAAAAAACAACAACATATAACAAACACAATGATGAAGATGAACAATCACAATATATTCAAATATAAAGCAATAATGATTCAATACAATCAAATATAACAAAGCTCAATATATTTAAGTAAAGAACAAGCTTACAATAGTCTCTTGCAACAGAAATAATCGATTAGGGTTTTGCAAGGATCATGAACAATGAAAAAGATCAAACTATATATAGAAATGATAGTTTTGCTGACAGTTTCATTGTCAGCGAAACTATCCTACCGAAGATATAGTTTCGCCCAATAGAGACTAACAGTTTCGCCGGGTGAAACTATCAGCAGACTACGAGCAAAACTGTAGTTTTGCTCATAGTTTCGTTGGGGCAGCAAAACTATTCTAATTAACCAACATACAAAAGGAAACTAACATTAAACCTATTATAATGAAATATAAACATATTCTAATCTAAGGTTGTTAGGATCATGTACTGGACGAAATACTAACTGATAAACGTGTATACCGAATCAAATAATGCGGAATCCTATTTGATTGGCGATCCAATCAGTGAGAACACACGTAGAAACAATTGTAGATTAAATCTAAACGTTAAGAATGATTGGTAATCGATCTAGTGCGATCTATGAACTTGGAACAGGTTCTTAGAAGTCTCTGGACGGCTAAGGTACGTATGTATTCGAAGTGTTGTTTTTCCATGAATTAAGTGGTATTTATAGGTTAGGGTTTCTCATTCGTGCGACTGAACCATTAGCATGGTTCAGTCGTGGGATTGAGCCATGCGGTTGATCCATTCGCACGACTGAGTGTTCAGTCATGCGACTGAGTCAATCTTATGTTCCAATCATACGACTGAGCCAGTCTCCTGGTTCAGTCGTGCGACTGGTTCTTTAGCATGAAGTGATTCATGCGTATGGTCCATTAGCATGGGCCATTCGCATGAGAACTTCACACGATTATGTTTAACCATATTTCTCAATCATTATTAACTAAGAACTATGTAAACAACCACAAATCTATATAGTTAGTTCAATAAGCGTTAACATACTAATCAATGAAATCATAAACATTATAAGCACTACCACACATTGTATTTCATTAAGTACCCATTCTATTACATATGTGTAACATAAGAACAGGTACACATGTATCTACAAACTCCCCCTTGGACCTAGTTTCATCTATTGTCTTACATTCTTCATAAGCTCCTCATATTTCTTGTACTTCTCCTCTCTTGTAACTCCTGCATGTATTTCAAATGCAATGCAGAGTCCAATCACGTTTTGGAATTGGAGGGCTTGTACAATATCTTGCGCGTCATAGAACAGTGGCCACTTGTATAAGGTGTAAACATCATCAGCCGACAAGTTAGTGAGCCACATGGGGTCAAACACCCTGATAGTTTCATACTACCATTTCTGTTCAACACTATGACCGCCTCACCTGTTCTCCAATCGTAGTACCACCACTTGAAGTGTGGAGTGAAGTCCTGTGGCATTTCCCGTAGAGGGATTCTAGACATCGTGCGCGGAGGACTCCACTTCAGCATTATTTTTGGTTTTCCAGTAATGGCATCAACTTCAGATCTTCTGATATACCTCGTTGGTTGTTGAGGTTTGAAGTTGACCCACCTGGTGGTACTCTCTCTTTAAAGCAGCTTCAAACCAGCCTGATATCTTACGAGGGTCAGCATATAGCAACTTCAATTTTGCTAGCTGGTTAAGGTCAAAACCCGGAAGAGTCTTCAGATCATGTGGGAATCTTAAGTACTCGATCCCCTTCTCTCTTTTAATAGCATAAACGTTAAGATCTTCAAAATAGGCCCACGCTATAATTTTGCCTAACACCTTGTGATGCTTCTTCACTTTATAGAGTTTGGTGTAGACATTTGACTTTGGAGCACTAGGTTGGGCTCTGATTTCTACAAAACATGCTACCCATTCAGCCTTTCTGATGTTGACATCGGCGTCTAAGGCTTGGGCGTGCTCTTTATTCTTCTCCGAATCCTGTTCCATTTTATCCAGAGTTTCGAATGTATCACTAACAAGGGTATCTCCCAGATTTGGAATGACATTTCCTTCGTTGTCAGCATACTCTGGATAATGTTGGTACGTGACATCTTCAATCTCTATCTCGTCTATGTCATTTAGCTCATCGTCACTTTCCACATTTACTGTAGGAGCATCCTTCACGATCTCGTCAGGATTCAGTCGGAACATTTCGGCCAATTGCTCATCAGTGAGATCATGAATTATTTCTCCTTCTTCAGGAGTGTAACTCACAGATCTCCTGACTATCCCTTGCAGATCAAGAATCATTGTGAGTTGAGTCTTGATCTGATGAAGGGGAGCAACATCGTATTCATCTCTTTGAAAATTTGGATCTGCTTGATTTAAAACATGCAACACATCAACCATTAGTCAATAATCAAAACACTAACCATCAATTATATACATAAACATTAATCACATAATATTAATCCAAAATTCAATTACAAAGTTTTCAAGTACATAAATATCTAAACATTACTTTTCCCCTGAATAGCCGGCGCGTTAGTAGGAAGGGCAGAAGATGAGGCTCCTTGGTCTTGATTTCTCTTTGTACGTCTCTCTTGACCTTGAGCTGATGTAGATGCAGCTGCATCTCCTTCTTCTTCATCATCATCACTGTTCTACCTTTCCCTTGTCTCTTCTTTATCACTTGTCTCATCATCATCACTCTCATCATCTTCACCATCATCATCATCATCTCTTTCTCTTATCTTGAGTGGCTCATCCTTTGAGCCCTTGAGCTTGAGCATGATGGTCTTGTTTGATGCCTCCAACTCCTCTATCCTCTTTGCTGAGTGGACGTTTTGCTCCTGGATTTGGGCGATTTGCTAAGCTTGCTGTGAGATCTGCTATGCTTGGGTGGCGTTTAGCTCCACAAGCTGACGTAGTTGGGCAGTCTTCTCTTCATCAGTAGCTAACAGCTTCAGCACCATACGGTTGAGTGCTGACAGCTGTTCCTCTACCCCAATGGGAGGTAAAGATGAACCTGTGTGAAATGTAGGGTGGGATGATGGTCCGGCTTGGTGGCTAGTGGTGGTGGTGGTGGTGGCAGTGGTGAATATTAGGGGTGGTATATAAGTGGGTGGTGATTGGTGAGTAGTAGTGGTGGTGGTAGGTGGAAGAGTGGTAGTGGTGATGGTGTCTGTGGCTGTGGTAGTGGGTGGAATGGTGGTAGTAGAGGTGGGTGGAGTGGTAGTAGTGATGAAAGTCATCCTCCTTCTCTTCGACTTCATCCCGTGAGGCTGAGCCATCCTTTTCTTCCTCGAGCCCCTCGAGGTGGATGCTCCCCCTGGGACGTGGAGCTGGTCTGGGGTAAAAGTGGGATCAGTAGTGGTCTCCCTAGACGCAGCTTGGCGTCCTCCAACCACCTCTAACCCGTGCTCTGTAGCAAACACACGACTGCCCACTGTCTTGGTTAGTAGCTTGTCATCACTCTCTTCCTCCTCATCAGGAGGGCAGAAGTCCTGATGGAAACTGGCGGTGGTGGTATCTCCATGAGTGGGTGGTGGAGGTGTAACATGGGTAGTGGGGACCCTAGTAGAAGCGGGCCCAGAGTCTCCACTAGTGTCACCGTCATCGTCATCGGAGTCATCAGATGGGAGGGCAATCTGCTCCACATCTGAATCACTCTCCTTGTGGCGCCACCTATGTCTTGCAGGTGCCACGTACTCCTCCTGGGCCAGATGCCCGAACAATCTCTTCACAGGGGGCTTGACTTGCTTCCCCCTGTAGACTTTCATGCGACCCAAGGACGTGTCATCCATAATCTCAAGCGATACAGTATCGTGGCTTTCCTTGGGCAAGGCAGGAAGCTTCTCGCCGATAATCATCTGCAAGAATTTGGGGTACATACAGAATCCCTCATTGCCCTTTGCCTCAAGGTTCTCTATCAGGTAGGCAAATATCATGCTGGAGAAACTGAAGGGGTGGTTGAGTACCAGTGCCATGTAGGCCTTCTGAATCTGGTCTAATAGGTCATCAAACCCATCCCTCCTCGATGCCATGCACTTGAGTATCACATGTGCCAAGTACTTAAACTGGGGACACAGGTTGCTTTTGTTCAGCACCCCTGCGTTGATGTCCCCAGAGTACTTCATACGGAGAAAGCACCCCCTCACTGTCAGAGGGTGTAGCCTGGTTGGATGATCAGCATCATCACCCAGACCAAGTACTCGCCTGATATCTTTAGCAGTCACCTCTATAGCATGCCTAAAAATAGTACTCCTAATGCAGTACGGCTCATGGGATCGATCAACCACAACACCCTCCCAGAAGGCCTGCTGTATAGACCTGTAGGGAGTGCACGGTGTAGATATGGCTCTGTGGATCCGTGACCTCCTGAGAAAAGCTATGATGCCAGCAAACTCGGCAGCATTCCGAGTTGTAGCGTCCATATTAGCACAAATATTGTGCTTGGGGTTGATGATCCACCGACCAACCGTAAATCTGTAATACAAGACACATAGACATTAGATCACCATACAACAAAAATCAATTCAAATTAACCTGGTTTAAGTCAGTCTGGTTCAATCATGCGATTGAACCATACGACTAAGTTCAGTCAGTTGACCTAACATGCGACTGAATACAGTTGGGTGTCTGAACATGCGACTGAGTTCAATCGGGTGACTGAGCCTGCGATTGGTTCAGTCGGCCGACTGAGCTCATTCGTATTATTCATTCGGCCGACTGAGTCGTTCGGCCAGCTAAGTCGTGCGATTGTAGTTCATCCGGGTGTCCAGTCGCCTGACCTACTGTTTGTTCGAATGAAATTCGAATTTTGACCAAATCTTCAAATTAGACATCGTTTATTGGTTC
>BJCM01204241.1:7594-20913 GCA_018326385.1 Flaveria bidentis | reverse complement strand
TACTATAGATGAAACTCTCTTCATCAAAGGACAAGGAAATGACTTAATGCTAGTTCAAGTGTATGTAGATGACATCATCTTTGGTTCAACTAATCCAAAGCTCTACAAAGACTTTGAGAAGCTGATGAAGGACAGATTTGAAATGAGTGCCATGGGGGAACTCAATTTCTTTCTAGGAATTCAACTGAAGCAAGTTGAAGACGGCATCTTCATTAGTCAGTCAAATTATGTTCAAGACATGCTCAAAAGATTCAACATGACTGATTGTAAGATTTCTAAGACACCCATAGCAAGAAACCACTCCCTTGGGCCTGATCTTGAGGGGGAGTGTGTAGATGAATACCTTTACAGGGCTATGATTTGGTCTCTTATGTATCTCACGGCTAACAGGCTTGATATCATGTTTGCCACATGTATTTGTGCAAGATATCAAGTCAACCCCAAGATGTCTCACCTCATCACTGTCAAGAGGCTTCCAAGATACCTCAAAGGTGCCTCAATATTTGGTCTTTGGTATCCTAAGAATTCTGACTTCAATCTGTATGCTTATATAGATAGTGATTATAGTGGTTGTAACATGACTACAAAGTCTACATCTGGGGGATGTCAGTTTCTTGGTGGAAGGGTTATCTCATGGCATTGCAAGAAACAATCATGTGTCTCTGCATCAATTGCTAAAGCTGATTACATTGCTTCTGCAAGCTGTTATGCTCAAGTGCTTTGGATTTAGAATCATATGCTTGACTATGGATTAAATTTCAAGGAGATTACCACTCACATAGACAACAACAATGCTATCTCTATCACAGAGAATCCTATGCAACACTCAAGGACAAAGCACATCAATATCGGATATCATTTAATTAGAGATAACTTTGAAAACGGATTAATTAAACTAGTCAAAGTTAACACAAATAAACAATATGTTGATCTGTTTACAAAAGCCTTTGATGAACAGAGATTTAAGTATCTTATATAAGCTATTTGGATGATTAACTTTGAGTAGATTTTTCTTAAAACTAATTCATGTTATTTCTTAAAATTTGTGTGTCCTAAGTTGTCTAGTTTATCACCTTCATAAGCTCTTTTTTTCTCTGGATAAAAAACATTTTGAAGACCTTCTTTAGAATTCTGGAAAAGAATTGATCATTCGGAAGATATGCTTTTACCTTCGGAAGAAACTTATGCCTTCAAAACAAATAACTTCCTAAGTAATTTCCTTTGAAAGAAATGCTTAAAATATCTTCCGAAGCTTAAAAAACCTCTCTTAGGTACTTATATGTTTTCAAGGACAATTTCCTTCTGAAGCAAATTAACTCTCGGAAGCTTTGTTCTTTTGAACAAAACATCCAAGTCTTAATTCTCTTCCGAAGCAAAGCTTTTCAAAACTCTTAGGAAATTCTTCCGAAGTCATTTTTGCTTTGGAAGCTTTTTCATTAAAACTTCGGAAGACAATTTACCTTCGGAAGCTTTTTTTGACTCCCAAGAAAACTACTTTTTGAGCAAAAAGCAAATTATTTTTTCAGAGGTGGGACCGATATCCGGATTTCAAAGTTTATCCTCTTTTATAAACTGTCTTAAATCCTTTTCACAGATAAACCCAACGGTTCCCCCTCTTTCTATCATCTTCATCTTTCCTCCAAACCTAAATTCTCATATATCTCTATGAAACCGCATTCGTTCATCCTTTCTTCATCTTTAAGCTTTCTCACAATGGCCAACCTTAGCTGAAGAAATGACCCAGATTTCTTCATGCAGTTACACAGGCAACACAACCAAGTTGCTCTGTTTAACTTTGTGAAAGATCCATATTTCTCAGAGGTTTGTCGTTTCTTGGCGTTATCTAACTACTTCACCTCCCTTACCATTGATCCTACTCTGTATGAGGATCATCTGCTTGAATTTTAGAAGACCTGTTAAGAGGTTGTTATGGATGGGGAGAAGACACTGTCTGCCACAGTGCAGGGGAGAACAATCTTCATCACTTCGGCCATCATCAACAATCATCTTCAGCTGGATGATGAAAAAGGTGAGGTGTTCTTCCCAAAAGAAGCTGTTAACCACTCATTTGAGAAGATGGGCTATGAGGGAGATTTCTCTATAAAGACCTTCAGGAAAGGGAAGGTCTCATCCTAGTGGAAATACCTGCTTCATATGGTTATCCATAGCTTATCCAACAAGCATGGAGGGTGGGACCAGATTCTGAAGATCTATCCTTCATAGTGCATGGGATGGTTCAGGGAGTCAAGTTCAGGTACTCTCAATTTGTTTATACAAATCTGCTTGCTAACTTGGACTCCTTAGAATATTACATGTTTCCTAGATATGTTCAATACATTCTTAACTGTGAACTGGGCTCACAATTAAGGGAAAGATGTAATATTCTTAAATTGGGACAGATGAAGCCCGACATTTTTAAAATCTTGAGGAAGCCAACTGTTGGCTTCTCAAGGGTAGAAACAACCCTTGTCCCAAAAATATTAGAGCTTATTGCTCAAGGTGATAACCTAGCAGCACAAGCTAGTGTTGAACCCACACCTTCTACATCTCAACCACCACAACAGCCACAAATCACCCTCAACTACCAAAGAAAACTCAAACGAACCCCTACTCAGACTATTGAGTATATGGAGGCCCCCATATACTCACCTATACAGGAGGAAGTGGATACTGGAGCTCCCACTTCTCCTGAGGAGCAAACCACTCCCATTACTTCAATAATCAATACTGAGGTTCCTCATGCTCAGCCTAATGAGCTCACAAGCCCAAATGCCTTAAGCCTTCACTCTGAGTCTCAACACTCAAGTGAACAACCTTCAGGGGACAGCTACCATTCCCAGCCTTTGGACTTAAACCAACCCATTCCTAACCTTGACTTCTATATTGATGAAGACTTAAGTTTCAGTGAGTACCATGACTCTCTTTTCTTTTACACTTCTCAAAGAGAGATGAGTGCTCCTGAGTCTCCTATGTCTAGCCCACATCAGTCACCCATCACTGAGGTGAATACTTCTGAATCTGTTTAGGATATCCATATGGAAGAGGCTCTCACTTTTGCAAGTGATTACATCATTTAGACCTTAACCATGGCAACTCAGCCCATTGACACTTCAACTGAGGCTGTCAGGAGTAGAGGAAATCCAGCAGCCAAGAACTTGAAGCTGGTGGTGAGAGAGAGGGCATTGGTCCAATCATCTTATCCTCCAATGATTCTTCTGATGAATATAAGGGGAATTTGAGCCTAAAGGTGCAAAAACTATCACAAACATGCACCTATTCAGTCTCCAAGGTCAGACATCTTGAATCTCAGGTGACTACCTTGCAAAACAAGGTCAATGATCAGTAACTTGAGATTTCTTATCTCAGGGAAAAACTAACTGGGAGACCTTTAAGAAGAGCTCAACCAGGAACACAAGAACCTGTGAGTGTGATTGACCTAACTCCTAGCTCACCTATGCAAGAGGGTGATGCTACCAAAAAGGCGGAGAAAGTCATTATAGTTACAAAACTTAGGAGTTCTTCAGAAAGTATGGACATTGAGGACTCACCATCCTCACTTGCAAGTGTGCATACTCAGCAACTTCCTCAAGTTCACATTGATGTGGACTCCATAGACTCCTACATTCAGAGTCTTTTTAAGGAAGGTATACCAAGGGCAATATCATCTCCACCAACTTCAAATCACATTATTGGGTGGATGTATGATGAAAACATAAGAGCCCTTATCATTCAAAGAGTTCAAGGGCAGCAAGAAGTCTTTAACTTTCATACTTTGAACTTCTATGAAAGTCTTGATCTTGTCAGCATGCCACTTGTCAATTAAAGCCAATCCAGACAAGCTGAAAAGTTGGCTCAAAGAATTCAAGACCGAATCACTGCAGAGTTCAGCTTCAAAAGAAGACTAAGGCAATCAGGAAATATCATTGGTCAACTGGATATTGAGGCAGACCCTAAGATTAGCTTCATAGGGGAAACCTTGACTAATGGCCCAGTAGTAGAACCTAAGAGTCTTGTCTCACCATCAACTGCTGCAGAGGTTCATTCCCTTGATGAGACACCTACTGGTGAAGGTGTATCTCAACCTCTCTCTAGCCAGAGCTTGGAAGCTACACCAAGCAATAAAGGCCAAAGCTCTCTCCACCCTGAGTCACAAAGGTCTGTGAGTGACAAAGGGAAAAGAAAAATGACTTCTGAGGAGATTGAGGAGGAGGAGAGAGAGAGGAAAAGGAAGCTAAGGGGAAGAGTTCCTTTACTAGGTCTGCAAGACTCATGAAATCTGCTATCAAGGTTGCCCCCAGGCTAAACACTCAGAATGATGAGTTGAGGGAAGTCAGGATCAACTACTTGCAGACCAGGAACATGACATTGATAATATCATCTCCCTCCCCTTAGATGAATTAAATGAATTGGATGACATGGAATTGTCAAAGGAAAGAAAGGAGGCAGAGGATGCAAAGCTACTTCTTCAAATCAAAGAAGAAAGAAAAGATTGTACAAGCATGTGTCTACTCTCTCCCTAGTTCAAGAAAGTCCTGTACAAGAGGATGTGGTTCCATAAGAACCTCAGGTAGACAAAGAAAAGGATAGGATCAACATGATCAACTACCTGAGTGCCACAGGCCTCTATCAGGTTGTTGCACTTCTTCCCTTACCCTTTGACTACATTGAGTTTGAGTACCTCAAATAACTTGAACTTGAGATAGTCAAATAAAGAAAAGTCACCAAAAGGAAGTTAAAGGAAGAGGCTGCAAAGTCAAGAGTCATCATCTATAAAAGTATGAAGAAGTCTCCTGATAGGCAGAGGATGATAAGCTTCTTGAAGCTATATGGATTCTCCGAAAGGAGACTTGGTCCTATGTCTCTGTCCACCATGGATGAGCACATCAGAATGATCAAGAAAAAGATTCAAAGAGGTAAACTTGTTGACCTAAACTCCCCACCAAGTCAGGTCCCTCGGGAAGTAAAGATTAAGGTTGAACCATTTGAAACAACACAACCTGAATCTCCTGCTGAGCCTTATTAAGCTTCCACTTCTGATCCACAGTAGGGTTTTATCCCCTCTCAATTTGACCCTGTGAGAGAGGAAAACCCAACTGAGAAAGACAAAGAAGATCGATCAGGTGCTGCAAGCCAGTCGTCTTAGTTAAAAGGTCAAAGAGGAGAAAAAGGATGGCTTCCAAACCAAAGTCAATGAAGAAGAAGAAAGAAGCATCCATCTCCAAACCTAAGGATGAGTTATAACATCCTGAGGATGTGCAAATAGAGGATGCCCCACCAACTTCAATTCAAGTAGCTCCTCTAGCATCAGGAAGACCCATCTTTTCCTGGACATACACTACAAATCCGGAAAGATGGCATGTTATCAGAGATCAAGGTATTGCAAATTTCTACACATGGCAGGATATGTTCAATCTACCTTTGTATGATCTCTTTGATATGAGAAGACACTTTGAGAGTCTGAGTGATCTTGATCATCTCATAAAGAAAGGGATGGTCATTATCCTAATGAGGACTGTTGATATCTGAAGTCTTCAAGTGTTTTGGTAGTATCAGCCTAGGGGGAGTTTGTAACACCCGGTTATTCTTATTAAAGTTATGGAAGAAAAAGAAAGAATAAAAGTGAAAAAAAGAAAGAAATAATAAAACCTAAGTAGAGGGGTTAAAAGTGTCAAAAGGACAAAAGACTTTCAAATTGGTGAATAAAGGTGATGGCCGCCCATCACCCTCTCTTCACACACTCAACATTCGGATTTTAGAGAGATAGAGTAACAATGAGCTGAAAACTCTTGGGTTTGAAGAGGAACAAGAGCAGAAAGTTGAATTCAAGGTAAAAATTCACGCGTTTATGATGTTCTTAACTGGCCCTAGCCTCGATTATACGCTTATGTGTGTTTTTGTGTGTTCGGGTGTGTTTTTAGTGGGTTTCTAGGCGGTTGAACTCAATTTGCAAACGGGTTTTGAAGAAGTCATAACCAAAGGCTGCTAAGATGAGTTCTAGCACCCCCTTTTTACTTGTTTTAAACTGCTTTGGGGCTGGAAATGCATATGAAACTTTTTATAAAAAGGGGTTTTTACCCGTATGCTTTATGTGTATTTGTTTGCGGGTGGGGTTTGATTTTGGGCAATGTATGTGTATGATGATGTTATGGTTATGCTTCTAAGGCTTAGGACATATGATTTAAGCTTAGAACATGATAGGTGATGATTGGAAACTGAGTTATGATGTTTTATAGACCGCCCATGCGCCTAAACAGTGGCCCATGCGCCCAACCGAAATAACTGCCTAAGGGTTCCCATGAGCCCAAAACCTCATGCGCCCAAACAGTACCCATGCGCCTAGAATAGGCTGAAATTTACTAAGTCTTCATGCGCTCAGGATTCCCATGCGCCCATGCAGTCATGCGCCTACATAGTGCCCATGCGCCTAGAATTGCCCAGAAATGACTAACTGGGCGCCTAGAATTGCCCAGAAATGACTAAGTGTTGCCCATGCTTCCTAATAATGCCCATGCGCCTAAAAGTTTTCCATGCGCCTAAGTGTTCCCCATGCGTCTAGAAAGGCCATGCGACTGAATAGTGCTCATGCGCCTAAAGACTTAGAATATTTTCTGATTTTTGAGGAAAAAGTGAAATGTAGGCTTTGACTTGGGAGGTTCCCGGGGGCTATGTAAGTTGACTTTTTGAAGTCATAGATGATGTGATGGGCGACGTATGATATGACATGATGATAATGTATGATTGATGCTTATGCATGATGGTATGTATGATGAATGTTATGTATGTATGATGGTGCTTTGTATGGTGATGTCCTGTATGGTTATGTTTATGTTCCTTGTTATGTATGTTATTTTCCCGTGGATTTACGTTGAATGTTTATGAATGAAATGAAAAGTATTATGTAACATAAAGTGGAAGATAATGAAAAGAGGAACGTAATGAAAGAATGCATGCATTAATGAATGAATGAAAGTAAGAAAGTCTTGCAAGCAATGTATGGAGGTTCACACCCAATGAAGGGTGTTAGCTCAAATGTGTGCGTGTTTGCTACCCCAGAAGGATGCACACTGGGGTCTAATCCTTGTGATTGACTATATGTATGGGATCCTTGCCGCTTGCCCTAGGTACTAGAGTCAGCTTCTTGCACAATGTTCGAGGTCAATGAAAGACCTCAGGCCCAGTAAGTAGCTTCGTGCACAAGTTCGGGGTATAGCATATGGCACTGATCCTGAATGAAAGGGAAAAACTAAGTGATGAGGGTATTTGCCCTAGGTACTGGAGTCAGCTTCGTGCATAATGTTCGAGGTCTATGAAAGACCTCAGGCCCAGTAACCAACTTCGTGCATAATGTTTGGGATAATGTACATGTCATCAAAAGTAATGAGCGTACGAAAGATGAGTAAGAAAGCTATGTATGAAAGTGAATGATAATGACGCATGGTGAACGAACGAAAGTTAACAAACAAATGATGAAGATAATAATGATATTATTTATGTGTTTGTATGATGTATGATCACGTACAATTGTAAAGAAAGGTTTTAAATGAGAGTAAAGTATGTTTTATTTTAAAACTTTAACTCACTCAGCAACGCTGACTTTTATGTGTTTCCAGTTGGCAGGTAATGGTTGCTAAGGATGGCACGGGATGGCTACTTGGCTCATTTTGGATGGCATTCCCTCGTATAATATTTTTGCATTGTACTGGGAACGAATGATGTTTTGTAACGAATGTTGTATTAATTTGCAAAAGCATGTATAATGAAATGAAATGTTGTTTTAATGTTTCCGCTGCAATGTTTTATTTAATGTAATTATATGTTTTAAAGACAAAGTCTTCCGAAGCCACATATGAAATCTTCCGAAGCTTTAAAGACAAAGTCTTCCGAAGCCAACACTTGAAGACAGATTTCTTCCGAAGACTTTTGAACACATGCTTTATCTGATGTACCTTTTATATAAAGCTGGACCCCTTTCCGCTGCAACTATGATGAGACACCAACTTTACATAAGTTGGTGAAATGTCCATGCTTTTGGTAACTGTACATTGAGGTCTTGAGTCTGTAACTTTCTACTTTATGTACTTTATCTTTTTTGTAATATATTAGGATGTGAGCTATGGCATGTCATAGTCACTAGTCAAAAGGCAATTTGTCTTTTGACTCTACATTTGATTTTGTTTGTTGTCTAGTTAATTGTATCCAGCTGGCCTTCAAAGTATAGCCAGCTGTAGGATGTAGTATATGTATCGCAAGTACTTGTAACTTTCTGATATGCTTTTGTAATATTTGTAATAAAACTTGAGAGGCAATATACAACATTCTTGAAAACTAACTACTTGTGTGTTTTGCCATCTTGTTGTCTCATATTTACTTGTGTTCTTAGCATCTTTACCAAAAGGTTAACCAGTTCCTATTTGATCTGTTAAGTGTTCTTAGCAACTCTCCTCACTGTGTTGTTGTGTTATAAGTGCATACCCTTCACCGGTCCTGCAGTATATCTTATTGTGACCAATCTTTTGTCAAGGTTCGATTGTATCATTATGCTATCTATATACTTGAATTATTCATAATCTATGACATGAATTGCTACTCATAAACTATTATATGTATGTATGTATAACCCATGGGACTCATTAACATTCAATTGTTGACTTTATTTTTAACATATTTTAGCAAATGCCCAAGGTTGATGTTTGATTTTAAAGTATGGACACATCTAGGATTGGACCTAGAAAATAATATACATGCTTTAAATTTGAAGTTATTGAACTTATGTTATGTTTTGGATATTTGTTTAAGACTTATTGGTTGTAATTTTCTTTTAAAACTTATGCTTAATGATATTTACATTTAATGGTAGTGTTATGTGGCTTTAAACAATCTTAACTCTCATATCTTAATGTTTCCAACATTAAGGTTGGGGGGTGACAGCTAGTGTCACCTTTGTTGTCAATGTCTTTAGTGTCGTGGGGCATTATCGCCTAACTCACGTGAGCACATCCTACTATCGCTAAACCTACTATCACCATTATATTGTCAACTGCTAATCATTGGCAGACCTCGAGATCTATATGGTCATTACCATCAACGTGTCAAGTGTTGCCAGATTGTAGTAGTGTCACCACATCAGTGTCATTGGATGAATATTCATCGACAACCACTAATTTCAGCTAAAAATGCCAACTTTCTATGTCCAAATATTTTGTTTATCCATGAAGCTAGATCTTTGGTTTATTAGGCAGATCAACATATAGAACTTCAGATAGTGGAGTACAAACCTTAAAACCCATTTTGAAGAAAAGCACACATTCAAGTTGATAGTTACCTGCATTTAGGTGTTTCGTCTCCTTTTTCTTCCTCGTAGTCCTTCACAATGGATCTAAGCTTATAATTTCAAATAGTCAAAATGTTTTCTCTCTAGATAAGCACACAATTTCTCACTCTAGATTAGGGTGATGAAGACGATGATAAAGAATCGTGCATAAGTGTGGGTTTATTAATGCATATCTCTCCCCTTCTTCATTTCTGCATGCACACCCCAAAGGGCCCTAGACTGAGCCCGTTCTTATCTTTCTTTATTTTAAAGTTTCGATCTGTAAAGCTGACATACCCAAACTTCCATTTCTGGGTGTTACATGCAACATTCAGAGAATCGTTTCATATATCGAAGTAACTATTTCTAAAAATAGTTGACAATATAAATTCAAGATTTGAGAATTTTGAAGTCAATCAAGACGGCATGGGATTTTAGACAAGATAATTTAAGAAACGTGATGTACAAATGTTGCATATTGCATAATATAAATCCTATAAGATGAGAGGAATGCATTCTTACCAGTTCAAATAGTCGATCCCATCGAATGACATCATTGACGATAATATCACTTGAGAGTTGCAAGATCAAGATACATATCATAGACTACGATATGATCTTGTTGAACACATTGCTGGTCATCCAAATTCAACATCCAAGACAAGTAGAAAACTTAATTTTTATTTAGATATTAATTATATTAGTTTCTATATTTTTAATGAAGTATGTGTAATGTTTTGAAAATCTATTTAATTTTAATTTAAAAATGTAACCATACTTCAAGGTTCAAATGAAGATTGCCTTCGATCTCTCTTTAGAATAGTTTACGAGATCTTATAATTATTATAACTTAATGGGGTATTTATTGTTTGTACAATGGTTTTTTGCTTAAAAATAATTTTATAATGATTTGTAAAGAGTCTTTTATCTCAATAAGTGGACACTAGTGTTTTTTTTACACTGACTCCCGCAAAAGACTAACAGACTCTAAACGTATCATGGTCTTGAGTCTTTGTGCTTTAACAAATAATTTAAAATGTTAGAGTCCATTTGTTGTGATAACAAATTCTCTATAAACTATTCAAACACTATATTCAAATTACAAATCAAACTCATAAACTCTTAATGTAGGAGGCTACCTACACCATACATACCAAACGAATAACCACCAATAAATTTATATGATTTGATATTTCAGAGATCAAATGAGTTGAGAGATTCTGGTCGGTAGACTTTAGAGCACTCGAGGGTTAAAGTTGGAGCACTCACCAACCCTTAAACACTTCACTATTCTTCTCCCTTCCTGTTCCTTAACCTTCACGTCATCTACAATACTTAATTACTTACTCTCACATGTCACCAAAACAATACCAAGTTTACCAACCTCACTATATAACTTCTCACTTTCATTTCATTTTCATAACATAAACCAATCAAACTTTCTTCCACCATTTGTGATCACCCCATCACTTGTGTTGAATCCATGTCAGAATCCGATGGTTTCGAGTCACGAAAGCGTCGATCTTCAAGATCAACACAACCACAACCCGACCCGTTAACATGCCCACGGTGCGAATCAACAAACACAAAGTTCTGTTACTACAACAACTACAACAAAACCCAACCTCGATACTTCTGCAAATCTTGTAAAAGACACTGGACCAACGGTGGCATCCTCCGCAATGTTCCCGCCGGCGGTGGCCGGAAAAACAAGCGTCTCCGGCGGCCTGCCGTCATCACCACCACTACTACCACAGATCAAGAAACATATGATTATGAACAAAAATCATTGTTCTTTGGATCAACTTCTGGTGAAAAGGAAGATGATGAATCTTACACTGATATTGAAGAGCTGAAGGCTTTTGTTGATTGGGATCTTCCGTTCACAAGACTTTTGAGCCCTTTTGATGCGAACCCATGTTCGTATATTCAACGATCGTTTATTGAAATGTTTGAGAATGATGAGGATTCAACTTCTGCAACAAGTGTGATGATGTCGAGTTCTCAAGAAACAAGCAAGTTGAATTGGGATGATCTTGATGCTTTGGTTCTTGATGATCTGAATAAACCCTGGGAGGATCCAACATTCAAAACATAATTTGTGGGTTGATTGCATCAAATTAAAGGTTGTGTATTTTATGATCTTGTTCTAGTGTTCATTAATATTTTCTTGACATTAGAACACCGGGGCGAAATCGGCAGAATTTGTTGGCAATCTATACACGCGTCAAAGTGTGTTTAGAGAAAAATAATATGATCACCCTACTAAAAAGCTTTGATTCCGCCACCATATGTTTTCCTCAAATCTTCAACTAGAAATTAAAATTAGATTTACCCTTCCGGTGACCAAGTTTAAAAATTATTCGTTGGTCCTTTAAAAATAAGAAATTAAAATTAACTTCTCAAAATTAAATCACTTAGAAGAAAGGGTACTCATGATCATATTATTTTGTGGGAAGATTGCATCAAAGGTAAAGGTCTTGTATTTTATGATATTGTTTTAATGTTCATTGATTTTTTCTTAAAATTAGACCACTGGGAGGAAGTAGAGGAGGGTCAGCAAAATTTGTTGTTATTATATACATAAAAGTGAATATTTTTTTTTTAAAAATCATGATTTAAAACCCTTAATTACTTAGTCCATAAAGCAATGAATAAATGATGACCCTACTAAAAAGCTTCGCCGCCCTTTGTTTTTTTCCACAAATCTTCAACTAGATACTGTTAGTCACTTCCAAGCAAGGGTCATCATATTATTTCGTTGGAAGATTGCATCAAAACTAAATGTCTTGTATCTTATGATCTTGTTTTAGTGTTCATTGATATATTCTTGTAATTAGACCACCATTTAAAACCTAATTTGTTGATTGCATTAAACCTAATCTTTAACTGAATATGGGATTTTAATCTTCTAGTCTAGCGTAATGGAGATTCTTCGTGAAAGGGGATGTTGAGGTCCGACAATGAGAAAAGCATCTACAAATTATATGGGAAATATCCTCCGACCTTTTTATCGGTCAAGAATCGTGCAATTGCTGGTAGCTTAGATTGGAATGAATGGTGTTGTAATGAATTTTATTTTACAAACCATATTGTTAATCTTGTATCATAAAATTTTAGCCGTTCAAAATTTACGAAGATTAGTATGTGTTTCCTTTTTAAGGCTTTAAATTTAAAAACTAAAACTGTTTTGGATTGATGTAAATGATGGGTACAATGACTTGTGTAATTGTTATAAACACTTTTTTTAAACTTATGCATGGTATTTGCTACTTTCTATTTTTCATTTTGTTTCATAGAATTGTTTGATATTTAACATATAAGAGCCTTCATAACCATTTATTATATTTTTTATAACTACATTACGTTAAAGCTCATGTATTACATAAGTTAAATAAATAAAACATATTAAAATCATTAGTTTTATAAATATTTTATTTTCTAGATATTGTTATAATATTATCTATTGGTGAAATATAAATATAATGAATATTTAAAAGTTATAACATATAATAAATTAGAAATTATTACTCTACTATGTATTAATAATTTATTAAAATAACCACATATATATTTTAGATGTTTAATAATTTAGTTTATTTATTTACAATAATTATCATTTACTACGAGAGAGAGAGAGACAAAAAACACAAATATAAATATATTTGTTTTAACATATTTTATTTAAAAAGGAAAATCAAATTAATTTTTTTTAATTTTCGTATTTATTATGAGAGAGAGGTGGCAAAATTATTTTAATATGATAGAATGATAACACGTGTCATTTGATATGCTATAATAATAACACGTGTATTAGAAAAACTTACTTTTATTATAAGTTATAGATTAAAATCATTATTTTTTTCTTTCGGTTAAATAATATTTTTATATATTTTATCATTACATTTTCTATATTCTCTATTCACAACCATTTTAAAATATATTAAAATTTTTATAAAAGCTAAACAGTAAATTAATAAATTTACATATAAACAATAATATTTTCTCT
>BJCM01204239.1:0-62573 GCA_018326385.1 Flaveria bidentis | reverse complement strand
CAAGAATTTGACCCTATCGCGACTACAAATGTTGTCGCCATAGGTGGCGAAAGTCGTCGCCATAGCCTATGTAATTAACCTAACCATTGTAATCAGACATATTGAACATTGCTTGACACTCACTGATTATAATTAAGTATAAAGAAGCTTAACTTACTATTACTAAGAATAATTTTCTTCTAATTATCATCATAGTGTATAATTGAATACAAATGATAATAATTGGATCATAACTAACATATGACGAATATAATTAATGCTATCATCGTAACCAAACATATTTAGCATTGTTTGAAATTCATTGATGATAATTAAGCAGAAATAAAGTTAACCTACAATTAATAAACTAATATTCTCACAAAGTACTATCAACATATATAATTTAACATCGATAATCATTATTATATTTAAGCTATAATGCATTTAATCAAAACTAACTATCATAACTAAACATATTTTATTCTATCTGATTTTAGTTATCTATAATTATAATTAATAAATATAAGATTTGTTAATAATATTATTATGACTTTTAATAATAATACTTATAATAATAGCAATGATATGCACATAAATTATAAATTATTATAACTCTTAAAAAAATTAAACACCTATCGCGACATGTCGTCGCCGTAGATGTTTCATAAAAGATGGTCTTATTTTCCTCCAATTTATTTAGTGGGGAAAAAAGAAAAAAAATTGTTTTTATCTACCGCGACGACATGTCGTCATGATAGATATTTCATAAAAGACGGGCTTATTTGCCTCAAATTTATTTAGAGGGAAAAAAAAAGAAAAAAATGGTTTTTACCTATCGCGATAACATGATAAAACAACATTTTGTGTTATCTAAAATAAATCAAAATTAAAATAAAATTACCTATAGCGACAACTTACGTGTCGTCGCGATAGGTGTCACCTTAAGGCGACGATAGGTTGTCGCTATTGCTCTACAGTAGCCGAAAATCAAATAACCCTTATGACGACGATATGTCGTCGTGATAGGGTGTCCTACAACGACGAAACCTTATCGTAGCTATAGGGTTAAATTCTTGTAATGAATGATTATTAATAACATTAAAAAATTATGACAAGTTAAACTGACAAATTTCATAAACCCGCTATCGTAAAATTTTTGATGAAAAACAAAGTAAATCATCTTCATCGTCAATTTCTAAAATAAAGCAAATTTGAAAAAGATTAAATACAAAGTAGATTCGTCTTTGAAGCGTAGTAAACGGTGTAAGCATTTCATCAAACCAATTAAACGGTTAATCAAACCAATTAAACGGTTAAGATTATGGATCACAATGAAAGTATCACAATTAATTGGAAGTTAGGGGCTTTGTTTTTGGGCTGACACGGTTGACCGGGCTGACCCGGCTGACTCGGCTGACCGGATGACTCGGTCAGCGGATCAGCCCGTTTAATTTTGGCTTCGAGCCCGGCTGACCCGGCTGACCCGGCTGATCCAGAACTTGAAAAAAAATATGCTGACCGGCTGACCCGCAGGCCGCCACCCCCTCCGACCCGTAGGCCGCCGCCCCCTTGCGGTGGTGGTTTTGACCGGTGGTGTGACTCCGATGGATTTTCTTACTTAAATATTGAATCGTTTGGTTCCAGTCAGATATTGAATCAAACAGTCAAGGTTCAGTTAGATGCATATCCAGTTAGAACTTTTAACTAGATCAGCTTCTGACTCAGTCAAATCGTACCCGATCAATGTAATCAAAAGCCCCTTAGTAATTTAGTCCTTGGAGGTGTTAAAGAGAAAATTCACCCCTTAATTATATGTTAGTCCCATTATCTTTATAGAACAATAACATTTATATACTTTATTATTTTTCTAAAATAGTAATACAAAAAAATTAAAGTATTTTCTATATTTTAATGTGTGACATTTTTATAATTTGCTTTTCTAATAACTTGGTATTTAAATTTTTTTGTGTAATGCATTATGTGATATAACTGTGCAATTATATCATTTACACAATAGGGTCATCCCATTTTTGCTTTATATAGATGTGCGTCTAGCGAGAAGTGTGATTATAACATTCTATACAACATTGTTATGTGTTACATCTCACATATTAAACTCACTTATCGTCATGTGTCAGAACCATTACATCTTACGCTTCTTACGCAAAACCTGTTTTATATTAAAACCTATCATTATGTGTGTTTATATTAAAACCTACCATTATGTGTGTTTGTAATTAGGAAACAACTCTAAATTGTTCTCCCGGAATGAGTTTATAGTACTTCTTGTTTTATTCCCCACTTAATCCTTCAAACTTTACTATTTGGAGAACTATAAGCCTTTTATAAATGATTGGATATAGTATTGTAAGAACAAAAATTGAAATAGTATTTTAATAAAATAGAAATATATATTTATATACGCATATAAGTTAAATGAAACATATATAGATATATAAGAAAACATGTATTTGTATACTTATACCATTCTTAACTTGTGAATTTGCACATATATATAAAAGAGCATAACGTCTTACGTGGGAGAGGGTTTATGAAAAAACCGCAAGTTAACCAATAACCACAAAAACCAAAGGGTTACGTACATATAATTACGTAAAACTATGAGTTACGTATATATAACTCAATGGTTGTCTCTGTCAATCATGATTGAAGGGGTTTCAATCAAGAATATATATTATTTCTAAACTAATGAGACCCTAATTTACTCAACACTTCTTAAACAATTAGAAAAAAGGATATTTATAAATTTTGTGATCTTCTATAGGTGGTTTTTATGATTTTATCATAAGATGGTTTCCTTTTGATCACTCCACTAACATTATATACGTGTAATAATCAGTAGTACAAAGAACCTCATTAAGGTTGTTTATATGATAATTTAAGACGTTTTTAAAAGAGCGTTGTAGCTTTATCCAAACTCTTTTAAAGCTATTCAATAGCACCCTCGAAAACAAAATAAAAATTATAATTAATTAATCTTAATTTATACATTTACATGTCATGACGGTCGTAATAGATTAAGATAAGATTTGTACAAAGCGTAAATCAAAAACTTACAAAAAGCTATAAAGGATGTATATAAAATCTGTATAAATAACTTACAAAAAGCTATAAAAGGTTGTATATAAATCTGTATAAATCAAGAGATATGTAAAAGTAAAACACCATTCATACCGTCGGATTCAAAAACCCATAAACACATAAATATACACAAAAACATTGTTAGATTGATTACTTATAAATTCAAAACAATGATCATTCCACTTCTCAAAACTAATATCATAGCCATCTAAACTAAAAAAATGTTGCATCATCAAGTTTCTAGTGACCATCCGTAAACTTTATAAATGTTTGTAACAACCATAATTTGTATATAAAAATTCAAAATATTAAACAATAGGATAATGCCAAATATTCAATAATTTGACCAACCTAATCTCTAGTAAGGCTTGAGAAAAATAAAATCAATAAAGATTTTGTAGGTGGAAATGAAACATTAAGTATCTAAATTGTTGTTAATGGATTTGTATTTCGAAACATAAACTATCTAACTTAACTTCCAAATTGTAAAGAAAGCATACTAACATGCTTGCTTTCCATTATCCTTATGTTCATCGGAATGCCAACGCAACAATTTCGATTATTTAGGATTAGCAAATAAATGTTTTAATCTAGGTATGATTTACATCAATAATTTAGTTGGTGATCTTTTTTTATCAAATCATCATCATATTCATTATTTTCATTTTTACGCATGTACCTCGATTCACCATATGCGACACACTTATGAGTTTTTACAAACTAATTTATATACAACATACAATTATTCAGACATGCATATATTCTTTCAATTTTTATTTCCATAAGACATATCACCTTCTTAATTTAGTATACAGATATAGGTAACTCGT
This sequence comes from Flaveria bidentis, assembly GCA_018326385.1. Classification (NCBI taxonomy): domain Eukaryota; kingdom Viridiplantae; phylum Streptophyta; class Magnoliopsida; order Asterales; family Asteraceae; genus Flaveria; species Flaveria bidentis. The sequence continues at coordinate 58,662 of BJCM01204239.1, read as the reverse complement.
TGTCTTTGGAAATCATATTATTTAATAACTCTAATATGTAAAACTCTTATACTTCATCCATACTATGACTTTAAGTTAAGTAGCTTCAACACAACACTAAGCTTACAAAAGTTATCACAACTAGCATATAACGGTTTTTTAGAATCAATATATATCTATTGTTGTTTTTCTTAATCATTGTCACCGGTATTAAGTTTCAAATCATTAAACATGTCATTTATGTTATCATTGGCATTACTGTTATGCGCAACATTGACCTCGTCATTATCACTAGTGTGTAAATTAATTGTCATGCTACGATTAGCAATTGATTTCCCGTGTTTTGACAAATAAGTATAATTAAACATAAATCTATTTCTAAAAAATATTTACATTCCATACAAGAACATAGAATGGGTTCATTTCCTTTTTTCATACGGTCCTCTTAAATAGTCTTAAGAAAACTTTATAGTCTCATCATAAATCTTTTATTCTAATTTCATACATCTGGTTGTTATGATACATGTGAAACAAATAAAAAACAAAAAATTGATATGAATGAACAAGTATATGTGATAAGGATTAATAACCCAAAACTTCTATAAGGTAGTGGATCCTAACCTATTTTTAGATTGTCCTAATATATATATATATATATATATATATATATATATATATATTCACAAGTCAATTATTTGAAATAAATCGTCAACATATGTCTTTAACTCCTCAAATTTGCATATAAATAGCAAACTTGATTTTTTTATAAATATTCAACCTATTAAAATGTTTATATAACATAATGAGATAGAACGATCTAAAATCAGTCCACAATCCAAAATCAAACTCTAATAGATTAATTTCGAACTGGTTTATAATAAACAGTTTCTTTATCTACACGTAAATATATTACAAGTAATATAAAATAAACTAAACAAAGAAAATTATTCATGATAAATAAATGTTACCTTGAAGATTCAAAAAAAATTTGTAAAACTTTTCTGTATTATATGTGTATCTATGTATATTTGTTAAAAACAACTATAGGCTATTAAAAATCTAATAGTAATTTATTTATGTTGATCTATTGAATCTTAGGGTTAATTAACATTTTAATTAGTTTAGTGCACTATCAGTTATTCAATTTAAACATTTAAAAAACTTTAGGAGTGTCTCAAAATTTACTTATGTAAATTGATTAGTTTGTCACAACACTTTTGTATATTAGTAAAACAATTATTGTTGTATCATAAATTTTTTACATATGTGTTATTGACTTTATATTATAGGCCTAGGGTTATTTTCTTTTACTCGTCTAGGGCCTAAAAATTTTCGAGAACTTTCAGGACCGGCCCTGCCTTCAATGTGTAGGTAAATGGTCAAAAGTTAAACAACATATACATATACATATATATATATATATATATATATATATATATATATATAAAAGATTAGTTGTTTTTATTTCCATACATAGATAACTGTATGTAAGAAGTGTCCAATTTAAAACTACAAATAACTGTCTAAAATGTTTAACGACTTAGGTTCGTTTATTGTGGTCTCTCAATAATTTTATGTTTTGTAATGAAACTCATCATATGTTTGTGTGGAAGTTAATATAAAAATGCCCTTTTTAAGGAGGAAATATGTGTGACATAATCGTAATTAAAAAAAATATGCATGTAAAGATAAAAACCATAGATATGTGTATTGTTTTCCTTTCCCTTAAGGCAATAAAACCCTAACACCTCGTGTGTGAACGCAAATGATATAACGATTGTTCTACTTTACATCGATGGTTATTAAGTAAAAGTTAGAAAATAATGACACGTTCAAAAGACAAATTTTATAAAACAATGTGTCTATCAAAACAAGTTGAAAAAAACACAAATGCATGTGGGATTACCAAACCGCCAAGTTAAAAATACAAATCAAACCTATGAATCCATAAATGTTGGATCCATCGTGGTTGTAAGGAAGTCATCATCGTCACAAAAAAAATATCCGTGTGATGTGTGATGAAAGAGGAGACGATAAGAAGACGACGATCTGAGTTTGATCTTGATCTTTTAGAAGTAGAGAAATTAATGTGACATACATACGCTTCATCTCATATTAAAAAAAATCTATGAAAAATAACAAAACCTGAATAGCGGACGTTAATCAGATAAAATATCATAAGATAACTAGTAAAGAATTTAATAAGTGCTCCTAGAACCATGAATTATGAATAGTATGTTGCTATTTTATGGAAAAGAAAACCTTTTTACACTTATCTTTAGGAGATTTAACTATGGTTTAAGTTCAATTGTTTTAACTCTTTTGGTTAAGTTTAACTGTTTTAATAAATCTATCATATTGGGCTTGGTTGTAAAAATGAAAAAAAAAATAAAGAACCATATAACTTATGAGTATAATCAGTCAGTTTTTTTTTATGATTCGTCAAATCTTATTACAACCGTGGTTTCATATTAGATCACATTTACAACGAGATTTACTACAATAAACAGAAGTGTATACATGTATCATGTTCTACTCAGGTCATGACAACTTGTATTTTTTGATTATCGTCTTTTCGAATATGATATATAAAAAGTGTAATGCATTGTGAGACAATTTATAATTAGTGTACGGATTATATTTACAAGATTGTATACATATAGATCATTCTTAGAGATGTAAACTATGATTTGTCAAACCATAATTCTATACCTTTCTAGGCATAAAATGTGTACATATATTTCACTATTTATTTTTTGTTGTATATATATTATATTATTTGTCAAAAAATTATTAACTTTTTTTGTTACTAAAAAAATAACTAAAAATAAATGATTTGACATTTATGAATTAAGCTAAAATAGACTCCATACAAGGTATAATGTACTACTATTTTAGGAGCATTCTCAAGCCTTAAAGCACCAAAAGCTTTTACATATATGGAAAAGTTGCAATATTAAATAATAATTTAATTAAAATGTAATAAGCATACACAATGGTATGTATTGCTCGAACCTTCCAAAATAGATTATTCTCATTAGACCATTTACTATAAGTAGAAATAAATAAAAAATTGTATTTATATAAAAGAGTTGGAGTATAAAGCAATTCCACCACCATAATCACATATTTTAAATCATATAAGAACAACAAAAAAGAATTTGAGAAAAGGGAAAAAGAGTTTGTGGTGGTGAAAGGTCATGTCATCAAAGCAAGAGTTCATTGATTTCTATCTTCCTAAACAAAGTTTAGTTTATCACACATTTTAGCTTTGGGGTTATTTCATTATATTTTAGATAATATATTACCATACCTTAGTTTTAGGTTTTATAGTCTCCGAAACGCCATCTTGATCAATATTTATCGTGGCTTGAACACCAATAATTTATTTATAGTAAACGTAATGGGTATTTTGAAAGCATCAAACATATTGACATGAATACAAGTAAGACTTCAAACATCATTACAAAATAATTATAAGAGGCTTCAAACCTATAGGGTTTTAAACCATTAACAAACGTCAAATACATTTTTTTCATATATTATTGTATCAATAGGGGCTCAAAACATCAATTAACCACTACAAATGATTTAAATAGAATTTAATAAAATGATTTTTTATCTAAATAATATTATTGATATTTTCATTAAACACCCATTACACATAGTTTTGTAAAGGGTCCTAATATAGAGACACCCACTCATATAAATCGACACCTCCCTATACGTCGCGTATGTGTCTATACGCGTATAGGGTCGAATACACTAAAAACGAGGAAAATTCAGGGGGCTGTCAGAGAGTTATACGCCTCATATAGCCCTATACGACCCCCCTATACGACACATATAGGACTATACAACACGTATAACAAAATTTCGACACTGACTACGAGGAAAAATTCAGGGGGGTGTCAAAGGCTATACGACACATATAGTGCTATACGACACATACATGCCTATACGACCCCCTTTTATACGACGTGTATGAAGCTATACGACACATATATAAAATTTGGTGTGTTGATTTAAAATATTACGATATCTATTTAATCAAACCTTTTGTAAAAACTAAACCATTAAATTCTCTCACATCTCTTAAATGATTTAAAGATATATAACATTTTTTTCTTTCTCTTTACACTTTCCAAGAAAAAGAGGTACAAAGTAGACGGTAGAATAATTGGTGTGACTTTTTTTTATTTCATTATAAAGTATATGTACTTGGTCTAGCAATATATATTAACAATTAATTATATTTTTCTCTTTTAGTCATAACTTATATAAAACTTTTGGGTTTTAATATAGCATTGATTGTATATGTAGATTAATTTGTTTTATGTAAACATATTTTTATGATAAAAACATATCATTGGCTTAATATCTATCAACAAAGTTAATTTCTCATTGTTGTAACACATCATCGATTATTGGAATTTATCTAGAGATAGACATGTTCGTTTTAAGGCATGACCTTAAAGCTAAGTGTGGTCTTGCTATTGTGGTCTGACTAGAACTCTGGCATCCGTTCTACGATATATTTATGGCATCAAGCGTGATTCTTATGTGCTTTTCTAGCTAATCTTTTGCTTTTGGTTGTATCAACGAATACGATACGTATTGTATGAACATATACACATCCTAAGATAAACTTTGACCTATGCATTTATTTTATTAATATGATCAAAATAAAATAACTTGTGCTAGACATTTAAGCACCAACAAATTCTACAAGGACATTTGTATGGGCCCAATGAATATAGTAAACATCAATGTTATCAACCTTAAGCTTCTTCACAAATAACCTTAATGATTGGTTCATCATAAAATGTTTTGGAGAACAAGAACAGAAATTGTGTGGTTCATAAAATGGGGGACATGGGTTTGGGATAGGTTTTATACTTGTTACAACATTTGATGACGAATCATGGGAGCATCTAGTCATGTACAAACTTATATCCTAGAATCCATGATTACATCAATCTTCAACAACTTTTTTTTACATTAGCGTTATGACCAGAGAAATTAAGCAAGAAAGAGAAGACGACAATATAATCACGTATCTTATTTCATTTTTAATATGATTATGGATGACATCCTGATTTGACAATCAACCCAATTCAACCCGTTTATTTTGTCACATCAAATGGATGTATAATCTATCTAGGAAGTTGATTGTTTACTTGAATTTCTATCAAGAAATATCTTTAAATATTCTATGTGACAACGGTAAATATATTTAACTTTTTTAACTAAAAACCATTTATGTTATAACCAAGCGTCTCCTTTATACTTTATTTATATTTTATTAAATTCTAAGTTCTTTTTGTCTAGTTAATTATGCTTGTTGACACTTTGAATATCTTTTTATGTAGCTCCATTTATGAGTTCTTGATTCCTAACAAATTTTTCACATTATATTTACAGAATATTAACCATTTGGAATATCAATTAAATGATTTGACATCTCATTGTGATTCATTCTATTTTATATCAATCATATCTTTTCGCATATAAAAATAGGAAGATTATACACTTTTTCATTCTAAAAAGAAATTCAATGATATGTATATATTTATTTAAAGAATTAATTAAAGAATTATTAATATATAACTAATATATTATAATTACTCCTAATAAAAACTATACCAATATGAGTATCTTATATTAATTGTTTATAAGAACTTGATATGGTTTTAAAATAAATCCATTGTATTATACTAACTATTTTAAAGAAAAAATCACTAATCAATAAAACATAATGTACAACTAACGTTATTCTTGTTCTTAGTAATCGTCACACCAATATGAAATTTTTGTCACAACCAAAAAACAGTCACCATTTAGCAACCACCGCTAATCCGGTTGCAAAATGGTTTTAGAATTTACAACTGCAGATACTAGTCACAAACGAGACCCAAAACTTGCAATTGTTCTGTTTCAATTGAAAAACGACCAAAAAAAGTGAAAATAGTTACCTAAAAACTGAATTTAATAATTCTTATGGACATTAGTATTATAATAATTTAGTTATCAAATTTAAATTTAAAAACAGAATAAAAATTTTCAAATGATTTATCGCAAAATGCTTGCTAAAGAGCGGTCGCCAAAAACGATCACAAACTTATGGTTAAAGGCGGTCACAAACCGGTCGCTAAAAGGCGTTTTCAAAGTAGTCACCAATTGTGCATGTTATCATTAAGTAAAGTGATTTACGGAACGATAAATCATGAACTCACTAGGTTAAGATGATTAGTTCTATAATGTTACTTTAAGAAATCTTAAAAGTCTCGAGTAGTGGATGTAAAGTAAAGGAGTATAGGGGCATCAAAGGGCTAATATGAGGAAGGGAATTATGGTACTCTTAATAAACAATTATTAGACTCTAGGTTATATGTAGATGCATGAATTTCTTTAAATGCAAAGGAATTAGCGGAAGTGCTCGCATGATATGACGGGATTTCAGGCGTAAAAGAAAACATATTATGTCCGACATGTAGGGGCTGACATAGTATATATTTATCAGAGTCATCGGAATACATTGAACTTTCTCGCACGTATAGAAATAGATGTATAAGTTTTTCGAGTGACAACAATGTTTTCTTGGATGGTGACTCTATTAGTCAAAAAAGAAATATAAACTCAAACTTTGAAAAAGTCCATGAGTTAATTAAATTAAATAAATATATAAATAAATAAGTTCACTCTCATTAATTACGCAATGCCAGTAAAGCCCATGATTTAATCAAATTAAATGAGCTCACTCCTAATACCCATTAATTACCCGGTAATTAAAAAACTAAAATACTATTGTATTAATACTTTGGAGTCTTGGACTTAAGATTAAAGGCAATGACAATTAATGGTTGGATATTTGTGCAAAAGAGAAGGTAGGTAGTGTTAAAGATTTCTTCAAACTCAAAATCTCAAAGAGATATTGTGTTTTTTTTACATTCTGATGATGGTGATTTTTCTTTATTGAATCATATGTTTATTATGTGATCAACTTGACACGACCCAAATCGACCTAATTTTTTTTGTCTCACTTCCATATAATAAAAGCATTTAATAAAATAAAATTGACTCCACACGGTTTAATTTAATTTATATATAAAAGTAGATTAAAAAACACTCTTACGTTCCTAATTACATAGAATATTATATATCAAAAGTTATTATATAAAAACCATATTGAATTAAAAAAGGCTAAAAATATATTATGTGGCCTAGCCAAATGTAATTTATCAAATTACTAAATGTAGCATTTTAAAATCTTTTTAGTAAAATTACAAAAAGACTAAAATACAAAAGATATTTTTAGAAAATCAGAAAAGAATTAAAACAGTAGGAAATTTGAATCAGATAGAGCAAAATACCACCCTTTGCTTGTCTGAACATTTGAGGTATCAGACAATCCCCAATAGCAAGTTTTTAGCAATCTTTTATCTTTACGTGGCTTGTTTTTTGGTTCTAAAGTTCTTGTGGAGTAAACCTGAAAAAACATCATATGTGGCAGAAATTGCAAGTGGATTGAGTCAGACCATTTACAACTCATTTTTTTATAATTAAAAATTATTTTTTTCTCTTCTTTTATTTAAAGAATATTTGTATACCTTTATTATTATTTTTTTCTTCCCATTACTTATAATCACTTTGACATATGTTAAAATTTTTATAAGTTTATATAGTTAATTTTTAAATTTACAGATAAACAATAACATTTCTTTCTCATCCACTCACAACTACCAAAAACATTATAAATCATTTCATATAATATAAGGTTTACACTAATAAAATTTTAAAAAATAACTTGTGAATGCTCTTGAGGGGTTGGCTGAATATTATATATCTATAATAATAAATTAAAATGTCTAGAAATTACTTTGATATTGTTCTACACTATCCACCTAGGATTTGAACATATATTATTACTAAAAAGAATATTAACCATTTAATGATATTATTTATATACTTTTCATATTATAAATTTTTTAGTAAATTAAAAACATGTTTTTTAATAAAAAAAACATATTTTCTAAAATAGAATAATGAAACATGAAGTTTTTTTTAAACAAAGCACTTTTAAAGAAATGACGTTGTTTTAAAAAACTTTTTTTAAATAAACTGGAGTGTTTTAAAAACAACTTTTTTAAAGATAAAAATTTAGAAAAATGTTGTTGTTGTGTTATTACCTAAAGTAGTTGATTATACGTAATTTTAATCATATTTTAACTTAGAAAATATTTTATAATTTTTAAATAATAATAAATAACTAATTTAATATTTTATTCAATCACATGAGTTTCTAAACCGGTAAGTAAAATAAAACAAAACACAATCAAAATGTGAGTCCACCCTAGCGGCGTACATCCCCTTGCTAAATCACTTGCTAAACATAACATAATTATTTTTGTTTCCTATGAATATGATCTAATATTTTTTATTAATATTTTTTTAACTCAATAAAAGAGTAACTAAGACTGTGTTTGCTATAAAAGCATGCATCCTAGTCGTGTGGAAAAATATCGTATCTGGTGATTGTGTTATTGCAATGGAAAATATTTGCATCAGAAGTTGGGTTGGTACCTGTCTTTTAAGATCATAGTTCTATGATCTTTTTAATCAAGAAAAGGGAAATTAATGCATGTAAGATTGCGGATAGAATGGTTGTTTCAGCTGATGGGATAAGGTTCAATTGGAAGTGGAGAATTTGAGGAATGTCATTGGCGGATGTAATTTGGGTACATGAGGTGTAAATTAGCCCTTAAGTTAAGTAGTGTGTAAATTTAAATAGGTAATGAGGTGTGATAAATTAGTACCATAGCTATAGTTTAATAGACAAAGGTACTAACGCTTAGTTATTAATATCTAGAGGATGAACTAACATATAAGAATGTGGATTGATCTGAGATATTACACTATAGAGTACAAATGAAATTCATGGTTGTGGATAATAAGTTAACTATGATGATTAGATACCATAGTAAAAGAAAAGGGTTAAAATACTAGATTAGTTTAAATGATATTACACCCCATGTTAGTCTCAAACAAAATATATATCATTAAAATACATTACTTGCTTAAAAAATCAATAAGAGAAATAACTAAAAAATACTTTATTTGATTGTTAGTATATTATACTAATACACAATTGTAAAGGTCGGTGGGTGTTTTTCATTTTTTTAATACTATCTCAGTTGTTGATGTATAATACTTTGCAACTTTGAAACATAAGTTCCTTCTTGGTTTAGTGGTTGATTTTTTCATCTTCTAAAAATTGCGTTGGGTTCGATCCACGAGAGGAGCTAAATGTTTTTTTTTCTTTTTTCGTTCTTTTTTCCTTTTTTGTCAAATACAATTCCTTAAAATTTAAAATATAACTTGACCCTTAACCTAAAGCGACTTAGCTCAAATATAAAATGTTTCAATGATTAACTTTATATGCGCTTACATTTTAATGTAAATTTGTATGAAATCACGTCGGGCAAGTCAAATATAATATGTTTTCATTTACTGTACGCTTTGAGGTGAATTTAGTCTAGAAATGAGCATGAACGATTGTAAGTTTTTGTTTAGACATAATTTTTGTTTGGAAAAAAATTTAAGTCAAATATAATATGTTTTCATTCAACGGTATAAATTCATGTCACTCTACATATTGACGTAAATATCGTTTCGAAACTACTTGAATCAATTTTAGTCTGTATTTTTTCACGCTGCGTACATCCGTATAATGTCGCGGTTACGCGCGGCGGGTAAAATATTTAGTTATTCACAAACCATACAAGCCCACTAACAGCATTCTACTATTCTTCTTAGTTCTAACACATCACAAGTTCATTTGAGCCACAGTCTTATATAGCCCACCTAAGCATCTACTTAATTTAACAAAAGGAAAACAATACTGGGCTAAATCAAGGCCCAAAAAAAACAAAGCCCATTAATCTATTTGAGGTTTTAGGGTTTCAATCTCATATATTACAATCATCGTTAACTATATCGGCAGTTTGAAACCCTACTCTCAGCGTTATTACCAGAGGTACGATCTTCTTCATTTTTGAGTCATTTTATCTCCTCTTTATGCTGTTCTCATTCAAAGTTGATTTGATTAATCGTTATGCTGCATATACTCACACTTTGATAGCAGATAATGACGATTCTGTTGTAATTCGATGCGTATTGTTATTTAACAAGCTTGTGGTTATCACTTATCAATCATATGAACTTAGATCTTGTTTCGATGATTTTTTGATGCGTAGGATTCATTGATGTGAAATTTTTGTTTTTTGTGTTTGATTATTTGCAGAATTGAAGCTGACGAGAGGAGAAGTCTCTGAAAATGAGGTATGTTTGTAGATTTCGATTTGTTTCTTGATTGAGTTATCTATTATAAGTTCCAGCTTACATTTGTTTTTTGTGGTTGATGATCATCGTCGAACTCATTTAGATGAATTATTGTAGAATATATGTGACCTATTGTATATGAAAGCTTGATTGAGTTATCTATTATCAGTTCGAGCTTACATTTTTGTCAATTTAAATGATTTTAGATTAATTTAGACGCGTTTTGTATTATATTTAAGTTCGATACAGAAGATAGGTTTTTATAATGCTTTGATGGTGGATTTTTATTTTGAAGTTTAATTTATCTGACTTCTGCTTACAGATTATATTTCTCAGTTAAATACAAAAGATACTTGTTTTGACAGTAACATAAATCTGTATTTCATTTGTTACTGTTTTATTGTAGAAATGGGGCACTGAATTGTGTTAAAGATCACACAAATTTGCTGTTTTTTTTAATTCTGCAGCAAGCTTCAAAGTGATGCCCTCAGAGAGGCGATTACTCAGATCACCACTGATGCTAAGGAAAAGAAGCGTAACTTCACCGAAACCATTGAGCTTCAAATTGGTTTGAAGAATTACGATCCACAAAAAGACAAACGTTTCAGTGGTACCGTGAAGTTGCCTCACATACCTCGCCCCAAGCTTAAAGTTTGCATGCTTGGAGATGCTCAACATGTTGAGGAGGTAATTTCTTGTTAGGTTTTACTGACAGTGAAAACAATTAGTATCTTAAACGGAGTCATTGCAGTTTACAAGTAATGCTATGTTGTTACTTATCTTCAGTTTTTATATATCTGCAAGGTTTCTATAAGCAGAACATGAGCCATATATTTGCTGAGCTATTGTACAATTAGAAGAGGACTCAAATTTTTGACAATGTCTTGAAAAAATTTAAAATCTACATGTTGTGTTAGGCATTTTAATTTAACTTAATTTAACTACAGGCACAAAAAATTGGTCTTGAATATATGGATGTTGAGGGGTTGAAGAAACTGAACAAGAACAAGAAGTTGGTGAAGAAACTTGCTAAGAAACATCAAGCTTTTTTGGCTTCTGAGTCTGTCATCAAGCAGATTCCCCGTTTGTTGGGCCCCGGTCTAAACAAAGCAGGTTGTTGACTTTACATTTTTCCCATTTGCTGCAACTAGCTTTAGATCGTACTTTATTAATCAGCTTACATGTTATCAATTGATTTAGCAACCAACTATAGTTTACTTGATTTTAACTGTCAATTATGGTGTTGGTTGTGGCTCATGCTAGCCATCGTCATTGGCTTCATATGTTAAAAAAATTGTGAATAAAATAACAGATAATACTGTTTACAAGTTTGAAACAACATATCCTTACAACTTTATATTTAGAAGTAGTTTCATATACATCGGATGTCTTTAGGCATATATAACGCTAAACTATGTGCAAAAAAAGTTTTTTTTGCCACTATTTGAACATGTCATTGGTTGCTAAAATCAGCAATAAAGTTTAACTTGCATGATAGTTTTTGTATAAATTAAAGTTGATTGCTTTAATGGTAAAGATTGTTAAGTTTATTTCAATATTGATTAATTCAGGCAAGTTCCCAACCCTCGTTACCCACCAAGAATCACTCGAGGCTAAAGTCAATGAGACTAAAGCAACAGTCAAGTTCCAACTGAAGAAGGTGCTCTGCATGGGAGTTGCTGTTGGAAACTGCAGCATGGAAGAAAAGCAAATCTTCCAAAACGTCCAAATGAGTGTCAACTTCTTAGTTTCTTTGCTTAAGAAGAATTGGCAAAATGTGAGTCACAATTCCAATTATCTGATTGAGTTATTAATTAGTTAATGAAAAGCTTCAAGCATTTAAATCAAGATTACTGTATCTAGTCTATCCCTTATGCTTTGCTTTCTTATATTATTTTCAATTTTTGAACGGTTCAGGTGCGGTGCTTGTACTTGAAGACAACAATGGGAAAGCCGGTGCGCATATTTTAAGTTCATCTGTTATGTTTTTATTTTGGTTTAATGTTGAGGTTAGTACCCAAAAACAAATTTCCCATGAACTGGGAGTAATCTTTTTTGGCTCTTTACATGTTTGTTTGGCACAATATTTTTGGACCCTCTGTTTTAGACATTATATGTTTGTTTTGATTTTGCTTAAATTTTTGAGTTATCGAGCAATTGATTACCCAGAAAATTAAGGTCCTGCTAAAACAATATGTTCAATGCCATGGCCTTATTTGGTTTGATAAAGCACATGCGCGTCGTCAGTGAACCACCATTTTGGTGCAACAATGACAGCAAGATATACCCTCATTTCTCAACAGTGGCTCAACAGTTCCGGTTGTAAATGCGAAACAAAATACAAAGAGGATTGAATATCTCACTTCAATACTACGTTCATGCTAGTTGTATAAAGATGTCATCTTATCCAGCCAGTGATGCGTTATTGATTGATTTGAGCGGAACCAATTATTAGTTGTATAAAGATGTCATCTTATCTTGTGGAGTTTAAAACCAACCATATGTCTACCAAAATTCATGAAATGCCAAAGTAGTTATAATTGTGAGCGATAATGTATGTGATTGTCCACACCTTATTCAAAGATTGTTATTGGTCAGATTTCGGTACATACAAAATCATGCTTGTATTCAATGTGAATAATCAAATTGAATTTTCCTGATTGCCGATGAAATATTTCTATCTGAAAGTGGTCTTAACATGATTCATAAGAGACATCTGGATGAGATTAAAAGCCTTATCATATGTTGATTGGCCTAGACAAGGTTTTCCATCACTTAAAAGTAAAAATCCACTTTTATTTTCTTTGTACAAGCAAGAAAAACACGATTAGATGAGATATAGGTTACACATATTTTATCACACCATGCGATAAGAGTTGCATGAACGACAAGGGCACAAAGAAGGGCTCGGAACCCAGTAAGTTTGGCTGGTGTGTCAACAAGAACTTCATATTCATACTCACCATGTGGATAGATAGCATTAGACTACACATAAACACACAAATAAACATACCCAGTAGATCCCACTCAAGAGCAGGGTCTGGGAGGGGTAGTTGGTGGCGAGTCTTTCCTCTATCTTGGGAGATAGAGAGACCGCTTCCGAAGAGATCCCGACTCAGTATGAAAAACAATAACCATAGCAATTATAATATACGGCATACAACACACATGTATGGATCAATTAGACTACACATATACTTGATGGTAATTATTATTATCAAAAGGTACTTATGTGTTATATCTAACTCTATATATAAAGCTTGTTTCTAGCCTTTTTGACACACTACCGATAAACAAAAGCTCGAGTATTCCAACCATTGTAAAGACACGACAGGTTCTTAAACGCCCTTTTATCGTTAACTTTATAGGAGCCAATAAAATGTAAAAACATTCAACCTTAAGTATGACCTAAAATATGTGTTACAGAAATGCATCCACCATGACCTACAGGTGCTTGAAATATTTAAATGGACCAAAGGTTCAACATTACTAATTATTCCATGTATAATGAACCAAGGTTACCCTTTGAATGACTGTATTACTCGCAATGTTTTCTGTATCTATTGTTTGTCCTAAAAGTTCTATAAAATCAATATACCAAACTTTCAACCATTATTCGTATCAAACTGACACCCAACAACATGGTTTGCCAGTTGCAGCATGCATGCTGTTTATGTATCAGCAAGTGCGATAAGTTGATCGACAACATTTGGATCAGCTAATGTGCTTGTATCCCCAAGCTCATCTAGCTGCCTAGAAGCAATTTTCCTCAAGATTCTTCTCATTATCTTCCCACTTCTTGTTTTTGGAAGACCCGGCGCCCAATGAATTTTCTCAGGAGCTGCAAATGCTCCAATCTGATAAAAACGATAGTGGAAGTTGTCAGCAGCCTCGAATACAACTTAAGACTTGTAAAAGTTTCAATCTTTTTATACGGGTCATCACATAGTGTGCCATTCTTGATTTCTTGGTAGGTTAAACTGTTAAAGGGTCATTATAATACTTACATTGGTTCGGACAGAAAGCACGAGGCTTTTTCTAAGATCTTCACTATACTCGACACCCTCAACTGGAGTCACGAATGCATATATACATTGACCTTTGACCTATTACGAAAAAACAGACAATGAGTTTTATGAAAGTATTTGTTAAATATTAATTTAAAGTTACTACCTCATGCTCAACACCAACAACTGCAGCTTCAGCACATTTAGGATGTGAAACTAGAGCCGATTCAACTTCCGCGGTGCCAATTCGGTGTCCACTGTTCATGTTACAAATCTTAAACTAACTGTATTATAGGTTTAGATTAAGATACATACATGATAAAGTATACAAAGGGTACCTGACGTTAATTACATCATCAACTCGTCCAGTGAGCCAATAATATCCATCCTTGTCTCTGAAACAGAAACAAGTTATCACTGAAGTAACAAATGAAACAATATTTGTTACTAATACGCGCATTTTCCCTAAAAAAAATTTATTTGCGCATCTTTAGCTACTGAAAGTAAAAACATAAAAGTAAAAATAAAATTTTATTACCTACTGCAGCCATCACCGCTGAAATAATAACCGGGAAATGCACTGAAATAAGTTGTTTGGTATCTTTCATGGTCTCCGAAAAGGGTCCTAAATGCTCCGGGCCATGAGGTTTTAACACATAAATAGCCACTGCATTCACCTTCCATTTCTTTTCCCTTTTCATCCACTATGGCTGGCTGCATTTATTTTATTTTGGAAGTATGATTAAAACGGGTCGTTTAAGGTGGAAAAAATATAAAATTTTCATAGAATATTATATGCTCGATATATACCTGAACTCCGAAAAATGGAAATGTAGCAGAACCTGGTTTTTGAGGCCATGCACCAGGTAAAGGAGTGATCTGAATGCAAGAACATTTAAGATCAATGTTTTATAAATCGTGTAACTAAACATATGATTATTTTTGCATAAGTACCATGAAACCGCCCGTCTCTGTTTGCCACCAAGTATCTGATATCGGACACCTGGAATCTCCGACTACATTAAAGAACCCCCTGCCATATCAAAAAGAAAAGAAAAAACATCAATAAAGGAACATATTTTATAATGAAGCACATATAATAAGAATAGATAAGAGAACCTCCATGCACTTGGATTGATCGGCTCGCCTACACTACCAAGGACTCGTAAAGATTTACGAGAATAACGCGTCACATGCTGCAATTCATAAAGAAAATTATATGTGAGCACATACTTCTTACCCCTAAATGTCTACAAGCATAAAGTACAACTCAAAAAGCATAATATGAGAGGATGAAGAGAATCCTTACCTCGTTACCATCACGCATAAGAGACCGCACCAATGTAGGAGCCGTGTAGAATATTGTCACCTTGTACTTGTCAACGATATCCCAACATCTACCAGGATCTGGATAATTAGGAACCTGCAGATAGCATGTTGTTATGACATTGTATAATATTATTACTTCTATACAATTCATCACACCATCATGATATATAATCACTAATATAGAGGAAACCGAGAATGAAAAACTCAGTTTTTAAGGTTTTACCCCTTCGTAAATTAGAACCGTTGCTCCATTAAGCAGAGGTCCATAAGAAACGTAACTGTGCCCAGTAATCCAACCACAGTCAGCTGTACACCTAGAGTTCAAGAGGAAACAAGTGTTAATTGATGAGTGCTTATATATAGCTGATAATTGGTATATACTAATTACAAAAATAATTTGAAATCAAGAATTACCAGTATACATCAGATGGTTTGTAGTCAAATGCATATTTGAATGTTGTTGCAGTGTATACCATGTATCCTCCTGTAGTATGCAGAACACCCTATTGACAGGACCATAATACTTCGTTAGAAAACTCAAATGTGATACGACTTCAACCCATTTACTTATTAATGGGTCGATTTGGGTTGTGTTTTATCTCAAATGAGTTGAATAGAAAAAAGAAAGTAAAACTAGGAACAGGTTAAGATTGCCCAAAACTCTATTTTTAATGCATATCTCTCCTACATCGTTTTCACTCAAAATTCAAACTATAATAATAATAATGTTTTGGTATTCATATCTTATAGCACATGTTTTGTAATCACCATAAACTTGGTTATTATAAAAATTGACAAAAAGTTTTTGGGTCAACCAAACAAGACCTGGCCCGTTTAACCCAAACTGAGCTTGACCCGTTACCCAATATGCTCGGCCCCTCCATTTTGCCACCTCTATTATGAAATAGAGATATATAAAAACTCGTTCAGGCATACGGTACATATATACCTTCGGCTTTCCTGTACTTCCACTCGTATAGAGAAGAAAAAGTGGATCCTCTGCATCGACCCACTCTACATCACATTTAGTAGAGCATTTTGGAACAACATCCTGGAAATTTTAGTTAAATCATTTAAATAGTTTTATTTTTTTAAACAAAATGAAGCTAGTGTAACCTTTAAGGGTATTACAAAAGAATTTAAGCACATATTTTTTTACAAATGCAATTGTTTACTACCTGCCACCAAACATCTCTTTCTTGATGCCATTTAGTATCTTCCCTCTTCATGGCTGATTCATTTGCATAAGTCAAGCATAAACCTGTTTGTGAACAAAATATCAAATAAACAACAACCGATAACGAATGACTTATAACAGATACTAGATAAAAAGTTCATATATATTATTTGAAAGAACATAAGAAAATGTAAATATCCTACCAACATGGACTCCATTTTGAGATGATTCCGAGAGTGCAGAATCAACAATATCCTTAAGATTGATGACTTTTTTGCCTCTTTTAACCGCGTTACAAGTTATCACAACCTTTGGCTTGCAATCAATAATCCTCTGTTCAAGAGACTCTGCAGAGAATCCAGCAAAAACAACCTGAAACCCAAAGCCAAATTGATATAAAACATTTATAAAATAGTCAACAAATGAAACAAATACTAACAATTACAAAGTAATACCGAATGAACAGCTCCAATACGAGCACACGCGAGCATGGAGATTGGCAGTTCCATGAGCATAGGCAAGTATATAATCACAGAATCACCCTTTTTAACTCCATTTTCTTTCAAGTAATTCGCAAGCTGTCGTAACTCATTAAAATTAACAACTTAAACCAACATAAAGAATTGAACAACTTGTAAAGAAGCAAAAGGATGAACCTGACAAACTCTATCTAACAGCTGATTATAAGTCAATGAATCATCAACACCAGGCTCATTCCCTTCCCAATATATCGCGATCTTGTCACCATTTCCAGACTCAATGTTTTTATCCAAACAGTTATAGCAGATGTTGGTGATCCCACCCTTGAACCACTGAATCCACCGCGATACACACCAACACATTAAACAACATTTGCAGGCTAAAATATCAACAGTTGATCAGTGATTATAAATTTCTGATTACCTCTATCTTGATATCCCCTTTGGTAATATCAAGATTCTCTGAGCACACCTGCTGACCCCATTTCTTCTTCCAGTAGAACTCCGAAGCAATTTCGGACCAAAATCCACCAGGGTCTTCAATAGACCTTTTATACATCTCCAAATACTGCAACCAATACAAATTTCAAGAATCACATGCATCTGTTAACAATCAAATTGAGTTACATGTAGCTCTGATACCATGTAAGATGATAAAAGACTGAATTGATCTAATTGAATAGTAAGCTTACAATATACAGATATCAAAAGTAACTCCAGAAATACAACGGGCTTTTGGGCTCATACTAATAAACCTTAATACTAATATCACATGCCTATACTGATCAAAAGTGCAAAATTACCTTCTGCAAATTGGGTACATGAGCCTGTTGCACAAAATCTTGATCGGGTAAGATAAGATCATCATCATCAGAAGCAACAGCTTCACCAAGAACCACCGCTTTCCTCCTCCACATCCCTGAAGCAACAGTCAGATGCCGGTGGCGTTGGGCGGTGGCGCCACCGTTCATCATCGCCGGCCGCGGTGGTCGGAGCCGATTGCCACCGTCAGTTCTCCCTCTGATTGCTGCTGTAAACAGTGAAGTAATTGAGGTGTGTGAATTGACTCTACTCCTACCCACAACCATAAACCGATTGCATTGATGAATCTTTGAAGCCCCAACTGTGAAATAACTGTAATCATGATTGAAACATGCATTAATCGCCATCACTTTCTCACCCTCTTCACAGTTCTTTAAATGGGTATGGAGAATGGGTTCCCATTGTTTTAATCTTACCACAAACATGATACAAGAAATCTTGTGGCTCTGTTCTTGTCGTTTTCGAGGTGGTTTGATTATTATTAATAATATTATTATAATGATTATATCTTTGTGTAAGTTTTGTAAAGATGTAAAATTGAGGATGAAAAGTGTTTGATTTACCGGATGGATATTAAAATTAGGGTTCTTTTTGCATGGAATTTGGTCTCCATTGATGGATTTGACATTGGTGGTGTTTATGCGAATCCCACAAGAACACAGCATCAGTCTGTTTGTAAGTTACTGATTTGATGGTGATTGCTCAAAGGGGGTGATAATGTTTTGTAATAAGATCGTTATGTTTATGAGTTACTATGTGTTGGCATTTCGAATTGGACGAATTTGTGCATGTGAAAATGAGGGAACGATGACAAAGTTGGTGAAGCAAGCTGTTTGTTTTTTTATCAAAATTTCTTTCTATTTTTGTGTTTGTTTTTTGGAAGACGTTTCATTAAAAAAATGTTTTTTTGAGGTCTGTATGGAGAAAATGTGAACCTATAACTTCTGAGATATTTTAACCTCTTCTCACCCCCCCCACCAGCCGGACCACCGCCGCCCCACCTCTCCCCATTTGGTTTCGTTATTTTTTACATCTAGTGTTCTGTATTGGTGGATTTCACTTTGATTTCGGTATCAGTTTCGATTTAAAACCAATAGTTTGTTAATCGTTAAAATAACCTATATTTTTTATAAATTACATGACGTTTAAACAAATTACAATCCACAAATAATAATATAATATATAATATTTTTTAATCTAGTAATATTCACACCTCTTTGGTTGATTTGGTCGGTTTCTTTGTTTTAATTTGGATTTGTTTAGGGAGTTCGGTTTGGTCATGATACAATTTGGTTTGGCTTGTATGGTTTTGTTTCAGTCAAAACTAAAATCGAAAATTTGTTTCTTGAATAAATTCAACCAAAACTGTCGGTTTTTGTTTGGGTTTGATTACATTGGTTTTTATATTACAGATTGACTTTTCGGTTTTATGCACACTCATACAATGCAATTAAAGAATCTTTCTTTTTGATAAACAAAGAATGATTACAAACACTTTGTACAAACCCATGTTCAATTAACACACTAATTAATTTCTCATTCCACTTTCTAGGTCCTTGTTTAGTTTATAAAAAAAAATTAATATGTCCTTTTTCTTGTGTTTTTAAATAACATCATATGGGAAAAGTTATATTTCTTAGGAAATATTTCCATAGAGAAAGAAGTTATGAATATTTAACTAAAACAATTACCATTTGTTATGCACAACAAGACTTATGATGTATCGTACAATGACCATTTTATTATATGGTTTTTCATCTCAATGTTTATTCCATCTACCCGGTTCATACAAGTTGTTAGTTCATTAACCTTTTGTGGTTCTACAATTGTGGTTCTAAAATCAACCCTAATGAAGTTGTTTGACTACTCATGAATTCAACCAAGGTCAACTGACTACTAACATGTATTTGCATTTGAATAGGTTTTTGAGAAAAAAAACCCTTCTATTAATATCAACCTCACCGTGTATTAACAATTAGAGCTGACTATTTCCGATCTGTTTATGACACGAATAAACGTGTTTAATGAAAAATGTATTATTTATTTTCTTTAATTTTAAAAATAGTTATAATCATGAGCTAGACTTCATTATTTCACACTCTTGGTTTGTAGCATATATATAAAAAATTATAGACATAATATATAAGTAGTTAAACATATAATTTGCATGTTTGATATGTAAGTTATGTACGTCATCTCTAACCTATTACATAAGATTTGTTTTGCTAGCCTTATTAACAATGAATAAAGCAATTGCTTTCAGAGAGACCCCAGCTTTAAAGTAATTAGAAGAGAATTATAGATAACACGAATCATAGCCATATAATAGATCATCAAAAACACATCATGTACCAAAAAAATAATGAGTGATCAATATACATCAACTCACAGAAAACATGGATCATATGCCATCCCTATTAAATATACATTCAGAAGTACATATCAATGAAATCGTACGTTATCTATACCTAAATACACGAGTCAAGAAACAACTTATAAATAGGCAATGAAGTGGCATCAAGGATAATGATCACATGCAATGGCTTCTAGAAAAGATGATAATTGACACTAATATGCTACGACATGCATAAGAGATATTTGGACCCTCCCCTAAAAACCTTTAACCTTAATCATACGTCTCAAACTATTTTTATCCTGGACTATGTAATTAAAAAAATGCAGCTTTAATAAATCTTGTCTAATTCTCTCTTCCTAAGTCAATTTGGGTCTATCTTTACTTCTCATCCCGTCTATCGTAAGGGTCTTGACTACTTTAACTAGTGTCTTTATCTGCTTCCTTATGATATGTCCATACCATCTTAATCTACATTCTCTTATCTTATGCACTATACTAGCTACTTTTAATATATCTTTATGTGCCCACACATAGCATCCTTGTCTCCTCTATATCTACATCCATATTGCGTTTGTTTGCCTTCTTAATAGCCCAATGGTTAGTTCCATATAGCATAGCTGGTCTGATTATCACACTAAATTTTTCCTTAAACCTTGTTGGGAAGCTCTTGTCACACAATATCCCTGATGATGCCCTTCATCTACACTAACCTGTTTGAACCCTGTATGTAACATCACTATCACTAAACCCCAAACCTTTATTTAACATTTGAGCATTCACATTTCATTCCTTATACTCATCCTTATACTCATCCTTATAATTACACTAAAATTACTATTGTTTTCTCTTCTTCTCAATTAAATAATACTTTTTTATATATTTATCATTATGTTTTCTCTCTATTTCACTCACAATCACTTTATAAAAATTAAAAGTTGTATAGGTGTGAAACACCATACATATAAAATAGTAACATTTTTTCTATGTTCTACTCACAACCACTCACAACTAATTCCAAAGGGTATGTGTTACGAGGGTTGATTAATAATAAGTGGCCACGCCGACACTTATCCAACATTTTTTCTCACTTAAAAATAAATTAAATAAATGTAGTGGGAGTGGGTAGGTTGATGATTAAAATAGGTGTAATGGAAGGGGGTTTGGATTAAAAAAAGGGCATTTGCGTAGCAATTGCGCCATGGACCGCCCCAAGGGCTGCCCTCCGATGAAGACCACCCTTTAACGGTGGCGTGGCTAGGTCTTCGTGCCACTAGGCGCATTGATAACATATGCTCTTATAATACAAGATACTTATACATTTCGGTATCAAAGCTTAAAACAATATGCAATCTACTCCACTATATAATCACATAAGAGCATTCACAATCTATTCTTTATTCTCATCCTTATAATTACATCAAACAACATTATTTTTTCTCTCTTATTTTCAATTAAATAAATTCTTTTCATACTTTTATCATTACATTTTCTCTCTCATCTAATTCCAACCACTTCAAAAAATACTAAAAAATTTATAAGAGTTGTATCGTATTTCCTCATATTTGGGAAAACACAATACAACCCTTATAGATTTTCTATATTTTCACTCACAATCACTCACAAGTCACAACCATCCTCATAATATACGATACTCACTTACATACATACAAAACGAAACGAACAGACCGTAAATGCTCTAAAACAGAGAATCATATACTTAACCCCTTGTTCTTTCCATCAAAACACATCTCTTATCTCCTTTCCTCCCATGGAGTTTTCTATGTTATCGTCGTTATCCTCTAACCCTCCCAAATAATAATAATAATAACAATAACAATAATAATAATAATAATAAAAACAATAATAATCATCATCCACATTCCACAATGTACATGTACGGACCACCCCCAATCCACCACTGAACCCTCGACCTAGGTTAAACCTCCGATCCACCACCACCGTCGCCACCATGGTCGCCACCAGCGACCACCAGCAAGACAACTCCGACGAGCAGCAACGGCGATCGGAGATCTACACCTACGAAGCCCCCTGGCACATCTACGCCATGAACTGGAGCGTTCGCCGTGACAAAAAGTACCGATTAGCCATCGCTAGCCTCCTCGAACAGTACCCTAACCGCGTCGAAATCGTCCAACTCGATGATTCCACCGGCGACATCCGATCCGAACCGACGTTATCATTCGAACACCCCTATCCCCCCACCAAAGTCATCTTCATACCTGATAAGGAGTGCCAGAAGCCAGATCTACTCGCTACGTCCAGCGATTTCCTCAGGATTTGGAGAATCTCCGACGACGACGACGCTGCCGCCGCCGCCACCGCCGGTGGAGACGATGAAGGTACGTATAATGGTAGTGGTGGTGGTTCGCGTAGGGTTGAGATGAAGAGTTTGCTTAATAATAATCGTAACAGTGAGTATTGTGGTCCGGTGACTTCGTTTGATTGGAATGAAGCTGAGCCTAAGCGAATTGGTACTTCGAGCATTGATACTACATGTACGATTTGGGATATTGAGAGAGAGACAGTGGATACGCAGCTTATAGCTCATGATAAGGAGGTTTATGATATAGCTTGGGGTGGTGTTGGTGTGTTTGCTTCGGTTTCGGCTGATGGATCAGTGCGTGTGTTTGATCTACGCGATAAGGAGCACTCGACGATTATATACGAGAGTTCGGAGCCTGATACGCCTCTGGTTCGATTGGGGTGGAATAAGCAGGACCCTAGGTATATGGCTACGATTATTATGGATAGTGCTAAGGTTGTGGTGTTGGATATTCGTTTCCCTACGCTTCCTGTGGTGGAACTGCAGAGGCATCAGGCGAGTGTGAATGCGATTGCTTGGGCGCCGCATAGCTCGTGTCATATATGCACTGCGGGGGATGATTCGCAGGCGCTGATTTGGGATCTTTCGTCCATGGGTCAGCCTGTTGAGGGTGGGTTGGATCCGATATTGGCGTACACTGCTGGTGCTGAGATTGAACAGTTGCAGTGGTCGTCTTCGCAGCCTGATTGGGTTGCTATTGCGTTTGCGTCGAAGCTTCAGATTCTGAGGGTATGATTATGTTAACTGTTTGGTTTGTGTAGTTGTGTTTGGTTGCATTGAGTTTAGGTTGACTGCTAGCCTATATAGCTTTGGGAATACGCTGACATTTGCATTTGCTTCTTAACATTTACATAATTAGATGTTTTGGGTTTTGTTGTTGTTCATCATATTATCTTCTCTATCCTGCAATTTTGCCAAACAATTCTGATATGATGTCTTGATAGTGATATTAGTTGGGAAAACCTACACATGAATATTTGATCTTCAGGTTATTAGGGTATAGCGTATACATATGAACATAAATAGGAAACTGATGCTATTGCATCAAAGAAAAGATTATAAAAATCTTGACATTAAGCTCTTCCTTTAGAACAAGCAGTGCTTCTTCCTTTAGAAAAGATTATAAAAATCTTGACATTAAGCCACAGTTCTGTGTGGTAAAGAAGGAAAGCCGAAAATATTTTATCCGAAGGATGATTCATTCATTTATTTCATTGTTGATTTTAAGAAGCGCGTCTAGACACGAGGCTACTTCAGGTGTAGTGTCTTGTGGTTTTGACTGGTTGAGGCTATGGGTGTATAGGAGGCGCATGCAATAGCGGCTTCAGGTGCAGGGTTGAGGCATGCCTCTTGTACATGGGCAGAATCTATGCATAAGATTGTTGTACATAGAGAATTTTAGGTTGTACATATAGGTTATTAATCTTACTTGTATATCTAATTATCTATTGAGTCATTTATAAAGCTTATCTGGCATGTGATGTGGTGTTAGAAACATACACACACCTTACGTCTCATGTTCGTGATGTGGTGCGCCTTGCCCCTCGACTCCAGACCTTCCCGCTTGATGTGCCTTGCGCTATGTTAAGGTTTTTGCTGGTATTATGTTTAAAGATTAAAAACTGGAGTTGATGTAAAGTTATCAAGGTAATACCTTTCTGAGGTGCCTGATGTTGTGGAGTGATTTCTATATAATGGGCATATCTGAATGAAGGTTAAAAGGCATATATATCTTTGCTGCAAACTGGTGTAAGATTGGACCCAAAAACATGTAATTTTTTTTATTACTTTTTCTCTTCTAAAAACCCTACTCGATGCAATCTGAACCAAAATTCTTTAGAAAGATTCAACAGTTTATATCTTCCATAGACTATTTCAGAGCAGCACAATAGAGAAATCTGAATGTTAATCTATTCTTTAACAGTTTTACTTTTATAAAATGGTTAACCCACACACCCTCTAGTTGACTAGTTGTACTCATAATCTACAATCCTTTTGTTTGCCATGGGATTTAATTCTTTTTCTATACACATTAATACCTTTAAACTACAAGCCCTTTGATCTTGAACAAGTACTAATACTATTTTGTTTACATATTTTTCCAGTGTTTATTACATGAATAGTTTTTATGGTCTGCTCATATTATGGTTTTGTTCTCTAATTACACGGATAGCCCATTTGGTCTTGAACATATCTTAGTACAACTTTGTTCACACATTAATAAGAGTAAATTACACAGATGGCCCTTGTGCACAATGATCAATCTCTAAATCGTGTTATACATTCAGTTTGTAGAATTATAGGCAAATTTTCTTGTTAAATGCATATACATACATCTGACAAAATCATTGATGATCCGAAATGGCATCACTTACACTAGAAATGAAAAAAAAAACTAATTAGTGGGAAATGCTGAAATTTTCAACTGAAAGTAAATTAGATCAGAATCAAGAACAAGAAGATTTTGTAAGCAAATCACATCACTCAAACAAGTTTGAGAATATCTTGTCGGCCAACTCAACGATCTATTATAGCACACTCTTCAGCTAATACAACAGCAATTGTCCCGTGTTACATACTTGAAGGTTAGTTTGTTAAATGAGTAAAGGGATGGTTGCGTTAGTATAACAATTAACTAATTAACTGAAAGTTAGTTGGTATACTTAACAAAATGGGAGCTTCTCTATCTTCTTCCACTTAACGATGGTATCATAACATGATTGTGCCTTCTTTGGTGACCTTTAAACGAGGGCATAAGTTAAAAATATATATCATCATGGAATTGAGGATATGAATTATAGGATTCAAGTTGCCATTTTAAAGTAACATCAAGCTAGTGATTTGTAAACAATCTCAACACAAAACAACCATAACTTGGTTGAACATG
The DNA here is from genome assembly GCA_018326385.1 of Flaveria bidentis. Taxonomy (NCBI): domain Eukaryota; kingdom Viridiplantae; phylum Streptophyta; class Magnoliopsida; order Asterales; family Asteraceae; genus Flaveria; species Flaveria bidentis. The sequence continues at coordinate 32,941 of BJCM01204239.1, read as the reverse complement.
AAACTGATGGCAAAATTTCATCTTGCAAATCTAGACAACCAAAACCCCAACTTGAATGTGAGCTTGTAAGGAAATCGTACTCCATCTAATGGTAGCTTTCAAAATAATTTATCAAAATCAAATATACATTTTAAGAATTGTATACTTTCAAGAGGTAAATTTTAAAGACCAATTAAAGACTTATTTGAACATTTAACTTCTAAAGACCGATTCTTTTAAACATGTTAATAGAGACTAACTAAAGACCAATTTTTTTTCAAAAGAAAAAAAAAACATTTAAGGTAAACCTAATACATACGGCTCTCACATGTACAGAAAACAAACCAGGAGTGTCAAACCACCATTTCTACAAAAGGTTGTTTCACAACTCAAATCCGTGATCTCAAGTCACATCTTACTCTTATTTTAAGGCCTGCTCAAAGCACGATTTAAAAGACATTAAATATAGTCTGTACCTTTTTTTTACCAATAACTAACACATTCTCTACTCTATACTTACTCTATTTTTAAAACTATCACATTTACTCTCTATAAGAATTGAGCTCACAACATTTGATCAGAGAATACATTGATTTATCACCTAAATATTCTTAACCACTTTAGGCCTTAGTTACTATTAGTTGATGTATTTAGGTTATATTAGGTCAGGCCTATGGAATATAGTAGCCGGCCCTAGTACCCTAGTATAGGTCTATATATATAATCATATTGTAATCTAATAACTATAACAATCAATACACAATCATTCTACAATTTTTATACCAGTTTAATTTGGTATCAGAGCCTCGGGTTTCTACCCTGCTCTTTATACCGTCACCTAGCCACACAAAGCCTGTTGCTTTTTTTTGCCGTCACCTACTGTGCACTTATTTTTTTTCTGAACCGACCCCACAATGGCTGCCGATCAGATGTTGCCTTCACCACTACTAAAAAAAACAGCCCATAACTCACATAAGTTTGGCTTCATCCTCTCTCCTATCAACTATGGTCATTGGAAACTAACGATCTAGCCTTTTCTTGCTACACATAGTCTATTCGGTTATGTTGATGGAAGCATTTCTTGCCCTCTTTCAACTCTTTCTTCTCCAGGAACTTTTGAAGCCATTGCTACTATCATCAAACCAAACCCTAATTACACAATCTGGTTATGTAATGATACTCATGTTTGCATGTTAATACTCTCAACCATATCTGGAAAAAAAAATTCCAGCATGTTCAAGGTACCACCTCACATGAACTTTGGCTTGGTCTTGAACAAGCTTATGCCCCACATACTTCTTCAAGAGAATTCACCTTAAAAACATAACTTCTGAAAATCCAGATGAAAGGAGACGAGACTGCCACAACATACTGTATGCAAATGCCCTTGCAAATATTGGTTAACCTATGCCTGAAAAGGATCTTGTTATGCTAGTTGTTGCAGGGATTTGTGACGAGTACAATGGATTCAAACAAAGCCTTTTATCGAGAGAATTTACTGTTGTCTTTTCTGAGCTACATGCTCTTCTTGCAAATCAGAATGGCAACACTCACAACCAAGGTCAGTTCAGTTGGGCTTCTAACCAAACACTTTTATGGAACTTGTAACAAGTGTGGTATTGGGCTTCTAACCAAAACACTGTTCGTGATTCAACAACCACATGGCATCAACGCTTGGGACATCCACACCACCAGTTGTTTCAAACTATGCTTTCAAAATATCATTTACCTATTTCTGCAAAGACTTATAATTTTCATTGTGATTCATGTTTAGTTGGAAAATCTTCCATACTTAATTTATTGTCTTCTGCTTATAAAATTACTCATATTTTGGATTTAATTTTCTATGATGTTTGGGGACCAGCTCATGTCACCTCGGTTGATAGTCATACCTATTTTCTATTATGTATTGATCACTTATCTAAATTTATGTGGTTGTTTCCTTTAAAACGAAAGTCTGACATGTTTGAAATGTTTAAAATTTTGTAACAATGGCCGAACGAAAATTCTCCACGACACTCAAAACCGTGCAAACTGATTGGGGTGGGGATTCAGGAACCTTTCTTCCATTTTTGCTTCCATTGGCATAGTTCATCGTCTCTCTTGTCCTCACACCAGCGAGCAAAATGGTGTAGCTGAATGACGTCACCGCCACGTTGTTGAAACCGGCCTAACCCTAATGGCACAATCTCATGTTCCTCAATGTTTTTGGCACTATGCTTTTGAAACTGTAGTTTATTTAATCAATCGCATGCCTTCCCGTACAAACTCAAATATCTCCCCCTTTGAACATTTGTTCAAATGGAAACTAGATTTTTCCTTCCTTCGGGTTTTCGGTTTCCAATGCTTCCCTCACCTCTGTCCCTATAATCCAAACAAAATGGATTTTTGATCTACCCCGTGTATTTTTCTTAGTTATAGCACCTCTCATCATGGCTATCGATGCTTTGATCCTATCTCTGAATGCATTTATATTGTGTGTCATGTTCGCTTCCATGAACACATTTTTCCTTTTCTCTCTCAACCTGCTAACCCTCCCACCTCACCCAACCCATACGTTTCCTCTTACCCTTACACGCCAACATAGAACCTCCACCTAATACCTCCCCACCACTCGTTTTGCCCTCCTTCTACACAAACCACCACCCACCCTACTAATACCTACTCTTGGCGGTCCACAACATCACCGTCGTCTGCAGTTCCAGCCTTTGATCGTTACAACCAACACCAACCTCCATCTCCACCTACTCCACCTGACCACCCACAAAACCAAACTACACAACCAAACCCATTGCCACCTCACTCTCTACCTACTACGCTTACCCGGCCGCAACACCAACCTACATAATTTGACCAACCACCTTCCTCACCGCCTACTCTGCCTACACCACCCCCGCCTCCCATACAACGCAAGAGACCACCTAACTTACGCCCCCAACCCAAACAAACCAAATCCTACATTCCTTCCTTCTTTCATACCTTCACTACACCGACACCGAACCTACCACCTTTGCCATTGCCAACCGAGACGCTCACTGGTGTAAGGATATGGCGGATGAATATTCACTCTTATCCGTAATAGTACATGGTCCTTGGTCCTTCATGTTCCAAACACCAATGTTGTTGATTGAAAATAGGTATACAAAATCAAACGTGACCAACATGGGCACATTAAGCGCTATAAGGCGCGTCTGGTTGCAAAAGGCTTTAGTCAACAACTTGGTATAGACTACACCAAAACCTTTAGTCCTGTGGTGAAACCCACCACAATCGGTTGTTTTATCATTAGCCGTTACCCAATGGTGGTCCTTACAACAACTTGACGTTCAAAATGCCTTTCTACATGGTGATCTGAAGGAAACAGTGTATCTCAAACAACCACAAGAGTTTGTTGACGTTCAAAATGCCTTTCTACATGTGTGCCTCTTACATAAATCCGTGTACGGTCTCAAACAGGCACCTTGAGCGTGGTTTGACAGGTTTTAATCTGCTTTGACTGCTCTCGGCTTTCGGGGGTCTAAAACGAATCATTCTTTGTTTATTTATTCAGAAAATGGGACAGTTATGTATATGCTAGTGTATGTCGATGACATTAATTTGACAGGTAACAACAACCAGGCTATTGATCATGTGATACAAAGTCTCAGCAAATCGTTCCCGATACAAGACATGGGGCCCTTATCTTACTTTATAGGCATTGAGGTAGCTCATCAAGGCTCTGCTCTCATTTTCTCATAACGCAAATATATTAATGAATTGTTGGACCGTGCCAACCTATCTCAGTCCCAATCGGTTACGTCACCTAGCACCACTAGGGCTGCTCTCTCTCTCTCTCTCTCTCGGTGATAGCTCTCTTTTCGATGACTCGGTCATATATCGACAAATGGTTGGGGCATTACAATATGTTACTCTATCACGGCCTGATATTACTTTTGCGGTTAATAAAGTTTTCCAATTCATGCATTCCCCTACTGACAATCACGTGTCCGCTGTAAAACGCATCCTAAGATATCTACACGGGACGGGACTGTGGATCATGGTTTTCTAATTTTTAGCTCCTCTATCTCCTATTTTGCATGCCTACACGGATGTTACTGGACCACCCGTGACCGCTTTCTCTTATTCAGACTAGGTTGGGTGCCCGAATAACCGTCAATCCATGGGGGGATATGTTATTTATCTCGGGTCAAATCTAGTTTCATGGTCAACCAGAAAACAAAAGACTGTATCTCGATCGTCTACTAAATCTTAGTACAAGGCCTTGACTGATACAGTGGTTGAATTGACCTGGCTTGAAACACTACTTACGGAACTTCGTGTCTCGCAGCCTTCGGCTCCAATCCTATAGTGTGACAATTTGAGAGCCACATACCTTTCTGCTAATCCAGTTTTCCATGCCAAGACAAAACATGTGAAAGTGGATTTTCATTTGTTCGGGAGAAAGTTGCTCAAAGAAAGTTATATGTCCAGTACAAAGGATCAAATTGCTAGTTATTTGTCCAGTACAAAGGATCAAATTGTTGATGTGTTCACAAAGCCACTGTCTTCGGATCGTTTTCTTTTCTTGAAGTCCAAACTAAGAGTTGGTCCCCGGCCTTAACTTGAGGGGGAGTATTAGTTGATGTATTTAGGTTATATTAGGCCCGACTCATGGCATATAGCAGCCGACCCTAGTATCCTAGTATACGTCTAGATCCTATCATACTCTAATAATTATCCCAATCATTACGCAATCATTCTACAATTTTTATTTAATTGTTACGTCCAACATGTACCAGCCAAACACAAAAATACAGCCAACGGTTGGCAAAAAATATTAAAAAATTAAGAATCATAGAAGATATCCATTGAAATCCAATCCAACCAGTCAAACAACTATACAATGTCCTATTGACACGTGGCACTTTCCTCTTTCCCCAACCACCACACTCCTCCCATTAGAAAGATATATAACACTAATCATCTTCATTTGAAATACTGTCCATCATATTTACAGTTTCTTCCACCATCGGAATCCTATTCCATCCCGACTGGCTTTTCAACGACAACAACTTTGACCGGTCGCTGTTGACTCCTCTGAATCCTGTCATCTTCGATGAGACCATGGGCATTGCGAGAACAGATGATGCATGCATTGTATCATCTCCCATACCCAACAGCAGTGTGCAAGCACTCTGCACCCAGAAATTTAAAACAAATAAGAAATTAAGTTCCAATTCCAATGTTAGATTCCATTTGAGTCTGGGATTAGAATGTGCATAACCTTTGCTCTGATCACTGCAGCCGAGGCTTTTGTTGCCATTGCCCGTGCAAACGACTTCATATCCTTGATTGATGAGTCTTCAATCAACCTTTTAATTAGACATGTCTCATTAGATGGAAAAATACAAGTTTTGGGAAATAAAGCAATGCTAGATACTAGATTAGTCAACTGTCTATTATCCATAAAGTCAACACCAGAGGACTTCATTCCTTGACTTTTTTCTGGATAGTCAAACTAACCTTTCTACATCAGTGTTGACTTTTGATGAGGTACTGTCTTTGACTTCTCCCACTGTGGAATAAAGAAAAAAATCAAACAAGTTCCAATGCTGAGCTGAGAAAGGGTAATTTGTTATCTTGGGCTCTTGGCCCAAATGGACACAACCAGGTCAGTTTGGGTTTTTTCGTTAACCTTTTGGGTTTGTTAGGGAGAAATAAGAAACCCAAACGAGCCCAAATGGGTTTAGAACAAAACGAGCGCTTAAAAACTTTGGGGGCGTAACAGGTCGGACTGGGTTGTGTTGACCCTTTTTATTATTTTCTTTATTTTACAAATAGAGTATTGAAAATATTAATATAAACATGCTATTAAAATAGGTTTCTAAAGTTTTGGAATAAAACAATTTAACATACGCTGTAAACATTTAACAAATCTTATATTTTTAATGCTACAATTACTATATTTGGTAGAGCAAACTCTATAAATGCATTGAATATGTTAGTCATGATGAAATTCAACTGAAAACAAAAAAAACTACCAGGTCTAACCGACCTGAAACCGTTTTAGAAAAAAGTTCATTTTTCACCGATTCTCACCCAAACCCATTTTGACCCGTTACCCAACTTGACCAATCTTGGCTATTTTGTCATCTCAAGCTGAAATTGTGATGGTAGAGCGCTTATATACCTTTGGAGTCATCAGGTGCCAGCAATGAGATTCCTAAGAATACTGAAATCATTCCCAGAATAAACATCACTGTCCTCAAAGCATCAAACACCTGGTATAAAACAAAGTAATGTCATATAATTTCAACAGAGATATTATCTCACATACCCATATACACACACAAACAAGACCTGATATTCCTGGAAATACACAAATCCAGTACAAATTGAGAAAAAGGTCCACGCGATCTGAAACATGGGGACTATAAGTATTGCATCGAACAGTGATAATCCTTCGTTTAGCCTTGCCATCTGTAAAAACAAATAAATATCATCCGAATTTGAGTTTCTTTTTTTTTGGGATCCGCTAAACGCAACGAGTATGCCACTAATCATTACCCAAAATCCAGCAGTACATAGAAACAACAAAAGAATTGAATACGTAAACCAGCTATCCAGGCGATATGAACTTGACATGGACAATCTTAAAAGATTTGAACTGAAAAAGAAACGAAAAAAGATAAAAACCGTTGTTAAGTACAAGTAATCCGAATTAGAATATACTAGAAGACTTTAAACAGCCACTCACAGGGACTTTGCAAAAAGAACTGAACATGACCCTATGGCCCCTGAAACTACAGCAAATGAAAAGGGAAGCAGTAATTTCCAGTAAGGCATTAGTTCTTTCCCATTAGCAAGCAGCAATTCTCCTTTCCTGATTATCCGGGTTATAAAAGCTATTTAATGAAAGTAAAACTAATTAACTAATCACATTGTTTAATACAATTACCATGCTTCAACCTGTACACATAGTGATGCATGATAACCACCACCGCCAAAAGTAGACAGTAAAAAAGGAAGGTGATGTTACTGTACTTCTCTGCCAACTGGTCCTGTGTGTAAACTGTAAAAAAGTCCAAAAAAGAATTTATTCAAAAATAGAAAATCATAATCCAAAAATATAAACAAAAAAATCATGGTATACCAGGTGATTGGTGATTGCCAAATGCAACAAGAAAGGTGTTTCCAAGGACGATAAAAGTTGTGGCAACTAATACTCTGCATAACATAAGCTACAACTGTTAATTCAAAGTTATTTTCATATCATATAATTTAGAAAAACATGCCGCAGACTGTAGGATATACTTGACAGTTACTGTTTTGTTCAAGACAAAGTAGGCGAAGGCGATGTTTGAAACAAACTGGACGGATCCTAATGCCGCAAGAAGTGACTGTTAAAGCAGAAGAAAATGGAGTAAATACGACTACTTAAAAAATAAATAAAAAAAGAACAGCAATCATAGCATGATGACTGAAAGAACGATCTTAGTACAGTTCGCCATATAATATACAGACTTCAAAAATTGCCTGTTACTTCTTAAATAGCTTGAAAGATTTAAGTCCGTATAAAGGTATGAATAGACATGGTGTTTTATGTTAAATGAAGTCATTAAGTCAACATTTTATGACAACTCTTGACGACAAAGAACATCTTCATACTCACCTGGGCAGCATATCCGAATGAAATAAAGTTAAGAGCGTTTCCAAAAGCGAAAAATAGAATACCTGTGACAGATCGAGATAATATCAACATGAAGCCTGATTTAGCAGTGAAGAGTAGAAAATAATAATATGAAGACCACCAGAATTACTAAGTATACCTATTCTCCAAGACTGGAAGCTTATTATAGGCCTCAATATTGTCTTTCCATCTATTCCTTCGCCTAGCGTGGCATGTCTGTCTCTCTACAACATTTTTAAGACACCAATAAAACTTGTAAATTATTCACTTTGCAGGTTGGCGGGTTTCCAAATTATAGCCATTAACTGTAATGACAAACTGAACAATATAGAATGAACTTTAAAGTTGTTCTCCTGATTTTAGCAACCAACTTTAAATGAGGTGCCAAATAGAAATCAATTTACACTTTATTAGCGAATTTAGCAACAACGTTGCACTTGATTACTGATTGTAGCAATGAATGACCTATTCAACCGGTAGCAAGTCAATTTTTGCTGATATTTGAAAAACTACCGACGACCATGCGGCATCTGATTTGAAATTCTATAATTCCTTTTAAACATTTTGAACACTTCATAAATAAACTTATTTTTGACTTTTTCTCACACGAGCATTTTTAAAATATGTGCCATCTGATGTGATGGATAGCATGGTAGCACTTAACATGTAAAATCAGTTCAAATGACTCTGGATGCTAACCACTAACATAAAAATATGTAAGTTGGTTTCTATTTTGCACCAGCTTTAAAGCAGATTACCAAAACCAGGAAAAAGTGTAATGCTAATTTCTAATTCGTACAGTTCACCCTTACAGCAATCCTCATAATACAAGAAAGAAAGCTAAGACAAAAAGAAGCTTTAGGTACCTCATCATGACCCAATTTAAGAAGATTAGTCCCAAAGTTAATGGCAATGCTGCCAAAAAGATTAATGAAAGCTCCAATCACCCACTCGCCCATAGATTAAAAATCACTATGTGCCAATGGGGCTTCTAGATTATGTAATCAGGCTGGTGTTTAGACTCTAAACCAACAGTTAGGAGACAGTAATCACAAGAACCAACTGCTCAACACCAACACTTCTCCAAAATCCATCAGTGAGTCCACCTTGTGTCAATAGAGTGGGAAAAGAATTGCCTGCATTTTTTTATTTAACATTTAGCATAGAATATATTAGTTTTCAACCAATTAAAGATACGTGCATTCAACATGCACAAATAATATCAGCATTAAGCAAACTAAACCACTAATAATACCAGTAATAACTTAAAATTATAGAGTTAATTACACAGGTCGTGTTGTTAAGCCAAAGTAACAAGTTTGGGTACTAACTTATAGTTTTGCAATGTGTTTGGGCATTTATGTTAACTTTTCACCCTAATTTAACAAAAACGTTAAACGAAAGTAACAATTTCAGGTACTAACATTTCACCCTAATTTAAAGTAAAACTTGACAACTAACATAAATTAGTCTTAATACTCAAACTCGAGTTGGAACCCAAAGTCCAAACCTGTTACTTTTCCCTAATCAGTATCATCTATGGTAATTAACTCAAAATTATAATAAGAGGATTAAGTTAATTTCACCTCTCAGAATAATTGCAGAACCAATTGAAGTACATGCATTCAATGAACACAAGTAATTGCAGAATCACTCAGTCTGTTAGCTCTCACACTAGCAATCTTGATGAAAACCCCTTATGGGATCAACTAAACAACGAATAAATAAAGTAAAAACACTTTAACGTCACAAGAAACAAACAACGCAATCAATGAAAAAAAAAAGAAAAACAGCTAATCAATTGAAATGAAACAGAAATCAAATCAATATACGACAACATTCCCAGATCCCAAACCAAATTACAACAATCTAACAGCTTAGGTTAACATAAAATTCCCCAAAAACAACCACATGAATCAGATCGGCTTCACATCAAAAGAAATTGTAGATCTGAGATCAGATCAAGAACAGCTGCCGACGTGTATATTACGTACCGTGGGTGTGAGAAGCACACGAATCTGCTCAATTCAGTCTTTAACGATCGAGGGTTTCGTTAATCAAATCTGGAGAATGTGTTTACAGAGAGTAAATTGGTACAAATGCACGATCAATCACATAAATCGGTGATTTCTAATGTGAAATCTGACAATTATACACGACAAAGATTGTGATTTCTGGTGAAGTAAGACGTGAATCATACAAGATATTGATTTGAGATTGAAATTGAAGTTGAAATTTGGGGGGGGGGGGTTAAACGACGTCGTTAGTGGCTTTTTGCAAGAAGCATGTGAATTTGCAACGAATGTAATCGTCGGCGAAATAATCGACAATTCTACGTTTTGGGTGAAATTACGAAAATGCCCTTTATGCATTCTTGAAGCTTTTGACTATTTTTTATGTTTTTGATTTCTTTCAGTTGACTATTTTTTATGTTCCATTGAAATTGTCCAAACAAGTATTGACAAAAAGTTGTAAGCTCTTAAACTAGTTTAAATTATTATATTTTTATTTTAATATGGTAACTGGTTTTTAGTTTTTGAAATTTAAATTTTAATGTGTAAAAGTATTGGTGGGTTGGTATTTTAACGTGTTCTTGAATGTTAAAATAATTGGTGAATTCTTTACACGTATTTTTAGCCTATGCAACTTGTGTATTGTATAACCTTTAAGAAAAACAAAGTGGTTCTTTAAATTTAATGATGTGGAAGTGATTAGTGTGATGTAAAGTTATAACAACCTCTTTATATAGTGCTTGATGAATATGTTTTGGAAAAGATTGAGGAAGACGTAAAGTATGTCTTAAAAATATTGATCTTTTGAGGTACATGTAAATCACTTGTCAAAGTATATCAACTAACAAGTATAAAGTCACCAAACTAATGGGTAAACAACTAGTACGTTTGTGGCAAACCAATGTATCCAATATACACAGACGTCTAAGGTTAGTATATGGTTGTCTAAAATACGGGCATATACGTGCCTAATGTGTATATAGCGTCAAATAGACGTGAGATGGTTTATACTGGTCCTAAAATAACGTACATGAGACCTTATATAAGTATATAGGGTCAAAATTAATCAAATCAATAGGGATACAAATAATAATGAACCCTTGTTGGATCTATAGGTTCATCCGCATTTCAAATTGTGATTTTAACAAGTGTTTTACCAACTTTAGGCTTTTTTTTTTCTAGTAGCATGCTAATATTGTCTTATGAAAATAAGTAAATATAACTAGAAGTGAATGATAAATGATGATATTTTACAATCTTTGTTGAAAATAAATGAACATAAAATTTAATTATATTTCATTATTTATTTAGAGAACTTTAAAACATAAAACATACGAAATTTGGTAACTAGTAGCTCAACATAGAATATAATGATAATGATAATGAAATTAAAAATGAAAATGAGCTATTAAATGAATAATGATTTTAGCGGTTAAAATGGAAGTGAAATTAATCGCTTGCGGACTGGTCCAATTAAAAAATAATCTTTCTATTAATACGTACATAAATTAAATAATCTTCAAACTAACTAATTTATTAATATGTATTACATTAAAGCAACCAAATATAATAAGCAATCTTTTAAACATGATCTATGAGTATATAATAAGCAAATATAATAATAGTCAGTAAGCCAAAGTAATACCAAGCAACAATGAGTACAAATTATCATTGATTTGAAACTGGATCATACTGGAACCGGACTCCAATCCCATCTGGTTCGGTGCTTAAAGCCGTTTTGACATTGAACAGGTGGTCGGACCGGCGGTCGAATCGGTTTTTCATATACATTTTTTTTATTTTTTAAGTATTTTTTACATATATATTTATAAAATAATTATAATTTTATCCGGTTCTTCTATATGGTCCGACTTGTTTGAACCAGTAAGACATCCGGTTTACTATCCGATCCGGTTCTGAAAACATTGCAAATTACTCATTTCACACATGCATGCTACAACTTTGGTTGGGATTTCAAACACATCAAGAATTTTGGAAAGCATTCTTTCTTACTTGTTCAAAAACAAAAACGATACAAAGTTTTTTTCAAGCATCGAGTGCGCGAAAACTACAGGAAAATACTAGCAGGAACCATTATACCGTATCTAGTTAGAGATCCATTAATATGACAATTGTTTGACATTAATTGACAATCTTCATCTTCTTTTGTTACTTGCTTTTCTTCTTTGTTAGCATTTATTGACATTTCAAGTTCCCTCTTGCTTTTTCCTTTATCTATCACTTTAACAAACTCTTTTAGTGCATTTTGCATCCACTCGTACCGACACAATGCAAATGCTTCTTCAATCACCACCTATGAAATGATACAAATGTAAATCATGTAATCAAAATTATTAAAGAATCTGGCAAATGTAAGATAAACTGTAAGGACTTTCGTTGAATTCTCACATAACTTTGTTAACATTATTATTTTTACATGATTTTATTGCTTCCTGCTAATTAAAGTTCAACGAAACAAATACGTTCTTTTTAAGTCCCTTAACTTATATAAACTCAACAGACAAGTTATCTTTTAATGATTAAGAATTTAAGATCCTAAAGTTTATATAAAAAATAACTTCGTAGAGTTTTATAATTTTATGGACCTTGTAGTCCAGCAACTTATGTGCAAATTCAAAGAAAGCCTAGCCCCATAACGACAACTTAGTATATGTTGATTCGGAGATAGTAGACGCATACTTGGAGCAACTAGACAAGACCAAAGAGGCTAGAAAAAAGGTCGAATCTGAAAAGACATAACTTGGCTGTATAGAGTTACAAAGCCCGTAAGTAACAGACAGAAACATCACAATGGACGTTAAATGTTTTATGAATTAAGGGAGTTAACCATGTAAGTTGGCAACTTATGTGCAAATTCAAAGAAAACCTATCATCACTTGCCTCTTGAGACGAAGTTAGATTGTGAAGACAAGAGACTCATATTTAGAGCAACTGAACAAGAGACTCATATTTAGAGCAATTGAACAAGAGCAACTGAAAAGGGCCCAACTTAAAAACCATAACCTGGCCTATGTCTAGAGTTACGGGGCCCTCGAGTAAATGGACGAGAACAGATCATGTGGCAAACTGCCATAAGCAGTTTGTCCACACTATGGGACCTGCTACCGCTTTGCGTCATAACTTCACATGTAACACCTTAGACCCATGTAAAAGACTAGCACCATAACAAACAAATCAACTCAAAATCAAAGTGGAAGTTATTAGTACCCTACACCTTAAGGTTTATTATAATTTGTTTGTACTTTTCATCTTGCATCGATGTATCACTGAGTTGTTGCATCGTACTTACCCAGTTTCTGTTGCGGTTATTTTGTTCCGGCCATGTTTCCAGCTCTTCAGTCACTTGTAATGCAAACATGTATCCCTTGCATCCCCCCTCCTTGCTACAAGCTTCTTGTTTACTCTTACTTCTAAACTCCCACACTCCAAGGGGATTTCCCTACACACGAAAAACCATATCAGTAGTGGTTTAAGTGCGTATTTTGAAAGTGATTATGTGATACTAGATAGTTAGAACCAAATAAGCCGTTGTAATAAAATAGGATGTAGAAAAGACCATTTGGTTATGCTCCTGTTGTTTGAAGTTTAAATAATCAGCTAATCAGATTATTTATACGATTATAGATAAAACAAAAAAAATAAACAATTTTATGAAAAATAAAAGATGTTTTTGAAATGAGAGTGAAAGGGTATCAATTTAGTTTATTAAAAGAAGAGGTATGTAAGTATGTTTGTTCTATTCTTAGATGAACAATTTTGTTGCTGATTATATGACCCTATATAGTTAATAGTTAGATAATTAGAAGCACAATTTGTTCCAAAATGCAAAACCAAATACATCCTTTGAAGGAGAAATACATTTTTTACCAACAATATTTTACCCTAGCAGAATCTTCTTAAGTAAACTAATCAATGATGCCTGATAGTGACACATTGATAACTAGTAATATTACTGCAATAGCAAGAACTATAATGCAACATAAGCAACTTACTTTAAGAATTCCTCTTACTCCAGCTTCCTCTAAAGCTTCACGACATGCTGCTTCTTCAACAGTCTCATCACTCTCCCATCCACCCTGAGTATTATTAAAAAGCGAAAAGCATCGGGTTCATGTTAGATTGTTTATTACTACCATTTATAAATTATTCAATCAAAAGTAACCAATCGGAAAATAAGAACAAAAATGTGTACCTTTGGGAATACCATGTCATCGCGGTTTGGTGATGATACCATTAGTACTTCTATTGTGTTATGATCTTTAGTTTTGGTCAGTCTATAAGGAATGCATCTGGTGTATTTGTATAGATGTCACATTAGAATAAGAACATGGTCTGTTATAGAATCTGATTATGAAAAAAGTCACTTATTTACACTTAATATCTGTAATTTCATATAAAAGTAATACATTCAGTATATGTACATGAGAAATCTGACTAAAATAATGATCCAAATTTCTTGTACAAAGCAGTATAAGAGGTCTTAAAGATTTAAGTCGTTGGTGAGTTCTAATTCATTCGACTTGCATGAACCGCTTTCTTTACAGATAAAGTTTTTTGTATGTTACTACTTTGACCCATTAGCAATAGAATTCACATCTTTATCAGTTATTCTCCTTCCTAGCAATCTTCCAACAGATTGCACTCACATTTCTAATTCAATCTGTTTTTAAATTCTTATGTACCTCAGCAAGGGGAAAATGTAAAAAGATTTCAAAAAGATAAATCTGTGGTTCAGTATAGTGTATGTTAATTTAAGTTATATTCCCACCATCTAGAAAAACTCATTTCTTTTGATTTTATAAATTCAACACGAATTTTTAAACATAAAAAAGTAAACATTTTTAGTAAACCTGGTGTAAAGTAAACAGTTTCACACACAAACTATAATAACATATCCACATAGTGCAGCATTCCAAAAAAGTTACTCCCCCAAGGCCCAAAAGGTTGTAAGAATTCAACAAACGAGGCTTATAGGATCACATATTTTAAATGTTAGTAAAGTCTATCATTTAAAAATAATAGAATTTAAGCATTCTTGTTTGCTTGTCTAAGTTAACAATTTCTAAATAAATAAATTACATGTTTTGTCTTATCCTAGAGCAAAAACTCTTCTTTGCTTTAGTTATCCACATAAGCCAATAATTAATTATTGTTAGTTTTTCTTGCTACAATAATGGACGTAGGTCCTTCTGTGTGTGTGTTTAGGATAAGAAAGCAAGTCATGCCCATTTTTTCCTTCTAGAGATTCTAGAGAACACTTGTAGAAAATTAGCAAAAAAAATTTTAATAAGGTGGTTTAGGAAGCTGTAAAGACTTGAGTAGGTTATGATTAAACTATTTGGCCTACTTGACTTGTTTATATTATAGAATTTTTTAAGCTGACGTGTTAGCAATAAAATACAACCTACATTGACAAACTTTTTCATAAACGTATTCAAATTGGCCTCGGTCTATCTATTATCACTCCTAACTGAGACTACATTCAAATTTCTAACTTAAATCTGTTTTTTCTTTTGGGCCCAAGCAAAGAATAAGGTGTCAAAAGAATTCAAAAAAGAAAATCTTGTACGGTAGGATACTTGATGTTAATCTTGCTTATACAGAATACATATATGTTCAGCTTATTCAACATATATGATACACGAACTTTAATAACATATATGCACAGTTCAACATCTCAAAGAATATAAAAGCATAATTACTTACAGTTAATGGTCGGTATTAAAAGTTAGAAATACGAAAGCTTTCTTGTTTGCCTGCCTATGTAAAAATTTTCTAAAGTACTTCCTATGTTTTGTCCCATTCTAGAGCAGATACTCTTTGACCATAGTTATCTACAAAGGTCAAGAAATTTTATTGTTCAAAGTAGGCCCTTGGGTGGGGAGATAAGGAAGCAAGGTTAATTGGTCATGACACATGGTTTCCTTGTAGATATCCTAGTGTACATTTGTAGAAATTAGTGAATGTTTCCAAATTGTGTTTCCAAATTGATTATATTCGTTTACTTACAAGTCAAAATGTCAAATAACCGGTTTCGTATACTTAGTTTAGGAACATGTGCAACTGTGCAACAAAACTGATTCTGGTTATTTGATTATCTATAGTTCATTTAACATGTAACTTCTTAGACAAATAAGATTTTTCAAACTAGCTATTAGTTTCAAACAGAACACAATGCCAAACATCCTCATGTGATCCCTTATTCTTTACCAAACAACTACCTAAAGACTAAAGAGGATATAAAAGCAATACCAGTATGACAAATACAATCAGCAAGAAAAACTTAACATGATTTGAAGGACCAATGTGACTAAAGCTATCAATGATTGTAGCATTTAGGACATCAATATACAAGTGCAACACGTTCAAGCTCAGACCTCACATATCATTATAATGGTTTCTTGATAAAGAGCAGTTATTTTGATTTTCTAAATCAATCAACTAGGCACTAGATAATACTAAGGCGGGCATTACCTCAGGTACCCACCCCTCACAGTTTTAAAACACATCTTTTCATATAAGAAATCTTTTGTTCTCCTTCCCAACCGACGTAAGATATTACAACTAGCATCTCAAAACTTATATATTTGTTTCGGCGCCCTAAGCATACATAAAGTGAGGCCCTTTCTAAAGTTTACATTATAAATTCCCTATCCTTTATCCGAATTGACATCAACAACAATAAACTAAAACGTTTATTATCGGTGGAGTTAACTTTTTGTTATAAATAACTTTAAATTAAATCTTATATATATCAATCTATCCACATATATAAATTTATTTCTAGAAAAATATGATCGTCTATATAAATTAGAGTCTCAAGGCTTTAGTTGCTTTGCGCTTAACCACATATAAGACAGAGCCAATGTTTTCAAAACCGGGCCGGACAGTGAACCAGACGTCTTACCGATCCGCTAGTCGGACCGGTTCAACTGGTCGGTCCTTATATAAGAACCGGATAAAATTATAATTATTTTTTATAAATATATGTAAAATTACAAAAAAAAATTATATAAAAAACCAGTTCAACCGGCCCGGTTTTCAAAACCATCGGCAGAGCCTTCTAGCTAATTAGTAAGGTTATTGTTTTATGTTTTGTGACCAGTAGGTTATGGTTTAAACAGCATCAAGGATACAATGTAATTCGGAAAAAATCTAACAGAGGATATAATGTTAAGAGATTACAATCAAATTGAATGAAATTAAGTTGAAGAAATACCCCGAAACAAGACGAAGATCATTGTCGTAACGTTGGAGATGACGACCCGTTCGTGCTACAATAATCGACATGATAACCACACAAAATCCTTCAAAATTCACAAGCAAAATCGCTCAATCATTTCAATTCGCAAGCAATAACAAAATCACAAAACACGAAGAATGATCGAGTATGATACATACCGATTACCAATTACGTATAGTGAGGATGCAAGATCAAATAGTGAAATCCATGGGGGTAAATAGAGATTTGAGGATCAGAAATTGAAGAATCGAGTGGTGAAATCAATTTCATGAATCTGTAAAGGTGTGTGCAGATTAGATCGAAGCAAAAAGGTGTGAATATGAAGAAATTGGTATGGGGAAGAAGATATTACGAGGTGTTTTAGGGGAACCGTTGAATTTGTTTGAAACAATAATGTGTGTGACAATTCACAATTCATAGTTTGTATAAATTATGAACTCCCTCCATTGTTATTGAGAAGCTTGATGTTGATGGTTGTAGATGTAGCCAATGAATGGGTTTACTTGAGTCAACCCCTTTGGAAAAGATGTGATCATATATATAACCCATGCATTTATTGCATAAGATAATAACTTTTCTTTTTAGCGGCTAAATCACTGGCGGGTCACTAGTTCACGTGATCATCCCTGTATCTTAAGTACGAGATCGAAACCACCTTTAAAAAAACTTATATTAGGTGAGAAAACCTTATAGCCCAACTTGTAATACTCTTTCCTTGTCATATGTGATACTTGAATCTAAAATTTTGATCAATTTTAATGAAGTGATAAGGTATCTCACTTTAACACTTGGGCTACGGAACACTGGTACATACAAGGTCGGCCCTAAGGAGGGACGGGATGGACTCCCGTCCTGGGCTCACTCATTCAGGGGGCACAAATTTTTTTAAATTTTTTTATATTATATATATATAATTATAAAAAAATAATTATAAGGTATAATACAATTAAAAACTTAATCCAATTATGTTTTAAACTAAATATAATTTTTGAACTCATTTTATTAACCCAATTACTCAATTAATAGCCCATTAAAATATTTAAATATGATTGTTTTAAAACCCAAAAAATAATTTATTGAATAAATGGACTATAGATTATAGATAGTCCACAAGCCACAGCCCACAATTAGTTTAATATCACAAACCACAAATGTTTAATTCCACAAACCACAAATGTTACTGCTGCAATGTTGCGGCTTCGAAGTTATACTCACAACAAAACAACAAAACAATCAAACATAAAAAATCGAACATCAAGTATTCAAGGTTATTGTCTATTTTCCTGGTTGCCGACGAACTAAGAGCCAAAGTCTACCGTACACCGAATCGCTATTCCAAGGTTATTGACTATTTGTTTCTTTTTAGTGTTTTTTTAATTTAGTTTGCTTTCTATACTAGGGTATTTTGGGTTTGTATAATTATATAATAATGTTGTTTATGTGTTTCGTTAGAATTTATATATTAGAACTTAGAATTGGGTTATTGTTAGAAATTTAGAATTTAGATGTTAGAACTTAAAATTAAGTAGTAATTTATTGCTATTTTCTAATTATTATTCATTTATTTGTTAATATCTTAATGGTTTTGAATGGATTTTTTTAGAATTCATGGCTCCTAAACAAAAATCCGGTTCTTAAAAACGTAAAAGGCAAGCTCAGGTTAAAGAATTCATAAAGTCTCAAACTGGTGTTATGCGTAAGTTTGTGCACCAGTTAAATCCTTGTGTTGAAGAGCAAGAACATGTTGAAGATCAACAAGAGAATGTGGAAGTTGAACCAGAACATGTTGTTGAAAAGCAAGAACATCCTTATGTTGAAGAGCAAAAAAATATAGAAGAGAATGTTGAACCTAATATGAATAAAGAGCACGAACATGTTAAGTGTAATCATGTTGATATATTTGATCCAAGAAGGTGGGAATGACTATGCTGATGAGATTAAACTTTTGGTCGAGAAAGGTCCTACAAGAGATCCTAACATTGTGTATGGTCCCTACGATTCAAATGGTAGGCGCTTTTCTAAAACTTTATACACAGGAACCTTATCAAATATGGAGAAATGTGATAGAGACTGGCTTGTATATTCGATAGAGGTAGACAAGATGTTTTGTTTTCGTTGTAAAGTGTTTAGAAAAGGGGCTTCGAAAGGTAAATTAGATGGTGTAGGTTATGCAGATTGGCACCATGCTTCCACTAGAGGCAAAGAACACGAAATTTCTTTGGATCATCTCATAAATATGAATAAGTGGTTTGATATGTGTAGAATATTGAAGTTGAACGAAACAATTGATAAAGTTCAATACGAGCAATTCAAAAAAAAAAGAGATTACTGGAAGGAAGTCCTTTTAAGAATCATTGCACTAGTGAAGTTTCTTGCTAAACATAATTTAGCATTTCGTGGATCAAAAGAAAAGTTGTATAAAAAAGGTAATGATAATTTTTATTTTGTTCCATTTTCACCAAATACTTATATGTTAATTGTTATAACCGATTGTTAATTGTATTTAAAAGGTAATGGAAATTTCTTGGGTCTCATTGAAATGTTGGAAGAGTTTTATCCGGTTTTCAAAGAGCATGTGCGACGGATCACAAATGATGAGCTTCATGTGCATTATCTTAGACACAAGATTCAAAACGAGTTGATACTTTTGCTAGCTCAAGAAATTAAAAAAGAAATCATCAAGAAGATAGTGAAGGCAAAGTACTACTCAATCATACTAGATTGTACTCCTGATTTAAGTCATCAAGAACAGATGACCATAATAGTGAGGTATTTAAAGTTCTCATCTAATTTTGTTACTGTTGAAGAATCATTTTTAGGGTTTTTGAATGTTAATGATACCACAGGAAAAGGTCTATTTGATATTACACTTGAGGAGTTAAAGTCTTTTGGCCTTGAAATTAGTGATATGCGTGGTCAAGGCTATGACAATGGGGCAAACATGAAAGGAAAACACCAAGGAGTGCAAAAGAGATTTTTATATTTAAATCCTAGAGCATTTTACACTTCTTGTGGTTGTCATTCTCTTAATCTTATATTATGTGATATGGCTAACAATTGTGTTAAATGTAAGAGTTTTTTTGGACTCATCCAACGAATTTATACTATCTTTGCGAATTCTATTAATCGGTGGCAAATTTTGAAAGATAATGTTAAAGGTTGGAGTCTTAAATCATTATCTCAAACTCGTTGGAAAAGTCGTGTTGATAGTATCAAAGCTATTAATATGCAGCTTGTAGATATTAGAGAAGCTTTACTTGAAGTTGGAGAAAAAGATAATGATGCTGCAATTGCAAGCGAAGCAAATTCACTAGCAGAAAATGAACTTGGTGAATTTGATTTTTTAGTATCAATTGTTATCTGGTATCAAGTATTAAACCAGGTGAATATAGTAAGCAAAAAGTTACAATCTAAGGATATGCATTTGGATATTGCTATTAAATAAATAAATAGACTAATTGAGTACTTCAAGGATTATAGAGAAACTGGTTTTT
Organism: Flaveria bidentis; assembly: GCA_018326385.1. Classification (NCBI taxonomy): domain Eukaryota; kingdom Viridiplantae; phylum Streptophyta; class Magnoliopsida; order Asterales; family Asteraceae; genus Flaveria; species Flaveria bidentis. Next base: position 12,523 of record BJCM01204239.1, on the reverse strand, counting down.
CAAAAGCAATTGATGAAGCTAAGAAGATTGCTAGTGAAACGGGTATCGATATGATATTTACACAAAAGCGTTTGATTCAAAGGAAAAAAAAGATTTGATGAGAGTTCAAGTACCCAAGAAGCTTCTTTTATCGCTGAATAAAATTTTAGAGTCAATTATTTCTTATATATTGTTGATCAGGCTTGTACTTCTCTTGAGACAAGATTTGAACAATTTAAAGAGTATGAAAACTATTTGGTTTTTTGTTTCCACATAAGTTGAGGGGAATTGAAGATAAAGATCTTAAGTTGTCTTGTTGTCTTCTTGAAACTGCACTCAAGTTTGAAGATAGATCGGATATAGATGCTGATGAACTTTATATGGAGTTGAAGTTATTTAACACATCACAAACCGGTGAATTTAGCAACCCTTCTGATGTTTTGAAGCATTTAAAAGAACTTGATTATTTTCCCAATGCAAGCATTGCATATAGAATATTGTTGACTATTTCAGTGATGGTGGCATCTGCAGAAAGGAATTTTTCAAAGTTGAAGTTATTGAAATCTTACCTACGATCCACGATGTCCCAAGAAAGACTTAACGGATTGGCGATGATAGCTATCGAAAGCGAAATATTAGAGACTATAAACTACGAAGATGTTATAAACCAATTTACTATCAAGAATGCTAGGAGAGCTTCACGAGTTATTGGTTAACTATTACGATATGTCATTGTAATACTATGATATTGTTATGTTTATTGCTAAAACAATTATTTTCATTTAAAAAAATAGTTTATATAATTTAAGTCGTTAGGGCCCGGAAGCCTTTTTTTCCTGCTTGTCCAGGGCATTAAAATCCTCAGGACCGGCCCTGGGTACGTAAGTTGATAAGATAATAACTAGTAACAATTTTTTGCATGCAAAAGCTAGTTTTGTTTCAAGTAAAGTTGACTATATGGTTTTGAAAAGGGTTAACTTGAAACGTTAGTAAAAAAATAAGCAAACTATAACCGTAAAGTCGGAATTTATGATTTTAAAAGTTGTAAGATTAATACACACACATATGTATATAATGAAATCTTTCAAGTAGCTTTGATGATTTATTTGTTTGGGGTTTCATTACTAGTATATTATCATGCACAACTCTGTTTCGGACGAAGATAACACCAAAGCGTAAATTAAAAGGGTAACTTTGTAAAATAGTAACTAACTTTCAAAAGTGTTCTAATTAGGTAACTCAACTTTTAATAGTGTTTCAGTTAAGTTACTCAGTTTTTATATTTTATATAAATTAAAAGTCTTAACATGTTTTTAGCATGTTATACTTTTGGTTTCTATTAGAAAATTTTTTTTCTATCTTTTGATGTAAATATGGAACGTTGACGTAAATTTTAGGTACATTTTTATTTTTTTATAATTAACATGTTTTTTATTTTTTAATATAATTTTATATATTGAAAATTCGACCCTCAAGTCTTCTCCACCATTACTTACTTGATATAACATTTAATGATGACTCGGTTTTATCGTTTGGTTGTATAATTTGAGAAAAATATGCATGAGTGAGTAAATTAAAATACTTTTGAAACTTGATTACTATTCTTTGATATTTCTGCTAAATTAACAAACATGATGCCACAGTATATCCGAATTTAATAAAACATTATATTTTCAAAGTTATAATAGAAAAAATAAATGTAAATGAGTTAAGAAACAACAAAAATATGCAAAAAGTATAGAGTATAAAGGGTACAAAAATAGTAACTTAAAATTGACCCGAACCCATTTATAATAAATTTAGACACATTAATTAATGTTATGTTAAGTTCGTGTTGTGTTAAATATTCATCACACCCTATCAAAGATCGTATCTTGTAGTGTACAAACAAACTAACACGTTTGCATTGTAAGAATATCTATAGTTTATTTTTTTTATCTTTCGAACTTCAGCCATATCGCCAGACTATAGTTGATCTAGCTATTACTCTTCGAAGGTGATTAACCAAAACTAAAGACCACCCAAATGCATCATTAAAATAAAAAAATGCATAAGAAGTTAAAATATATATAAGTGTTTATTAAAGAAGAAGCTACATTCATACTCAACAACTTTCCACACACGTTCCCATTCATGTACCAAATCCCAACAAGATGTTCAAACTTCAAACGTGTCCTCTTCATTTTTGTTACTAGCATAAACATTTAAAGAATCTATCTTCATTCTTTCATGACTAAGATTAAATGTATAACACATTTATTTATTAAAAAAAAACTAGGTTAGAAACTCATGTATTATATGGGTAGAATATATTCATCATGTTAAAACTATTAGTTTTTATAAATATTTTGTATGTTACATGTCGTTAATCGTTTGTGAAATATAAAATAATAAGTATCTAAGAAATTATAAATAATAAATAATGGAAGTTAAAATTAATAACTCTATATTATAAGATAAAATATGATCGAAATCATATAACTTAGTACATGTTTTAATAAAGAATTAAAATAAGAAGTTTTATATTTTAGGTTTACCTAATAAGTAATAAAACATTATATTCCTAAAACTATTTATAAGAATAAAATGATTGTAAATATAAACAGAATTTAATAGAAGTATACTTCTTATAAAAAGATTATTAAAATAAAAATAAATTAGATTTTAATCATCCAAACAATTGATCATTAGCTAATAATAATTGATATTAACAATTTTACTAGTATCACTTTCAACTTTTCATCAATAATAAACCCAGAATCTCAGTTGTATAGTTATAGGATTTACTCGATTTGCATTTGGTGGTGGAAAAGTCTTGAAGATAGTGTTTATGTGTGTGGGTGGCGGGGGTTTAGGGTAAAGGGATTATAAAGATTTTATTAGAATGATAATTTTACATTTACTTTTTAACGACGTTTGGAACTATCAATATCAGAGTGAGCTTTGCTGTGTGGGGGTGTCAACCGAACATTCTTTCATTCTTTCAACTCAAGGCAAATTTATTACAAATTGATATACTTCACGGTGAAAGCTTCTAATAAATTATACTTTGAAACTACCACTTTGACTCCAAACAAATATTAGAGAGAATAAATTAGTTAGAATTTATAATAATAACAATGTTTATCATAAGTAGAAGAAATGATTTAATTATGTTCCCATTTGTAATAATCCTTATTATACTTCCATAAATAAATAGTTTATATATACACAACACTTAACTAGTTTTCATTATTCTATATATTTAACGACTATATGTCATATTAATATATAAATTCTTATATATTTAACATATAATACCCCTATAATCCAAACTACTTGGTCAATGTTTAAATATATATGTCACTATTAATAAGAACATATAGTTTGTATTAGTTACACAGTTAAACAGAATATACACTATAAAGTAAAATTATTTTTTAACGAAAAATGTATGACCCTGAATCGAAAGATAGATTTTATCTTAATCAGGCTCATCTATCTGTTTTCCAGTCAGGACCTCATCTCCAACCCCCTTAAGAGGAAACACACAACTCGGAAAACCAACTGGATCAACACTAAGAATTTATTTATTTTTATCAAACTGATATACTCAAACCATTAAGAATTTCCTATATTTACATGTTTTGAGTATTTCACAAGTAAATTTAATTAAAGTCGTTGATAATACACGACTAAGGGGTTGTTTGTTTCAAACTTTTAATGGTTCAGATGTCGTAATGGTTTAGCACTTAATGATTCAAACTATTTGTTTTGTGAGCAAATGCCTAAATGGTTCAGACATTTGCCTCTAAATGGTTAAACATTACTAAATCTAAATAGTTAAAACATTTATCTGAATTGATCAGGCATTTGTTTTTGAATAGTTAAACCATATACTAGCTTTTAATTATTTAGACTTCAGACTTTTTAATGATTTAACATTAATTGTTTAAACCTCTTATTGGTACAGTATTTAATCATTTAAAAATTACCAAACAACCCCTAAGTTGTTTCTTGCTTTCTAATTAATGGTCTGTGTCCGAGTCTTTTATTACAACTAAAACAATATAATTCGTATCAGTTGGACCCTAACAACGTTGAATCGACTTATCACTTACCAAATTCAAGAGGTCTTGGGGACAGTAGGTTGATCGTGTTCATATATCAACAAACGTATGATGTTTAACAGAATATCGTATAACTTTATTCCGATATTTTTAGCGTATCTTTAAACGTAACTAATTGAATTATTAATTTGTGTAACCAATGTCATGATTTTCGGTTGGGGAAAGAAACACTTGAAGATGTGGACAAAATTCAAATTATTTTATATATGACCTAACAAACGTTGTGCCCGAGATCAACAAGAATATTAATTAAAGTAAGTAGTCTTATTTAATTATAATATTAGATATAATCGTTCAAGATGATTGTTCATACTAATCAATCTTTAAAGAAATGAGTTTTCATACACAATGCAAATTGATTCAATATAAATGAGAATCAAACATATTTGGTATTCATCAAACGAGATTCCTAAGTGAAAATTGATAAACTTTTAAAACTAACTAAAAGAAGTTATTTTCATTTTGTTTGATACCTGATAATTGATAAATAATCATTTTCAAAAGGAGATGCTCATGACAAGCCGGCTATCTTTTATTAAGAGTTCGAAGATTTAAATCATGATTAATAGGAGTAATTTATTGTTATAAAAAACATAACAAATAAATTGATATGAAAAGCGATTTTAGAGGTTATTTGATATTATTGATTAATTTTTGAAAAAAAAACAGTCCAATAAGTCGCAAACATTTATTTATATTTTAAACACATTTTTTAACATTAATCTTTTTTCTATTGAAATATCGAACTTCAAGGTTCTAACAGGAAGTCAACGACATTATCTTTTTTTTTTAACGGTCAACTAATATTTTTTAAGTCCGGTCACTCGGGTAAACTCAATGGCGAAAAGCCACCCACGTCCACGAACACAGACAGCGCTGGTGACCCTGCTCGCCCACCATTTCAAGGGAAACCCACCACCAAAAGGTCCACTGTGGTAAAACTCTTGGCTCACTAGAAGCATATTGCACCTAGTGAGACTCCAACCCATGCCTTTCACTTTAGAAAGTCATAAGATGCCTCCTCCTAAACCAGTTGATCTAGAACTCATTGGCGTCAACAACATTATCTAAATTAGAGGAGTTGCCGAATCATGATATGTCATGATACGACATAAAGTTAAAAGAGTTCGGGTTTGAGATAAAAGGGTTTCGGTCATAAACAAGCCAACAAATACCGTTTATAGCACACATATAACAATTTTATTAGTTATACTAAATTGGTTAACACGTCGACATGACAAATTTATGACCGTTTATCACAACGATTGTAGTTTTATAATTTTAGTAATTAAATATATAATTCTTAAATTCTAATCCTAGCAGCATTTACTTGCTATAATTGTTTGGTAATTATCATGTTAATATATCTTATCATCTACCAACCATATAAACATATAGTTTAATGAAACTAATTAAATTAATTGTGTTAGTGTCAAGTAACCCACTATTAAACATGTTCATATTAGTATTAGTATTTTAGTTGATGACAAATTTAGTTAAACGTGTGATATTCGGCTTCAGTAATCATGTATTGGGGAGTGACAACCAATCTAACACAAAACAACAAAATTTTCAACTCTAATCTAAATCCCACCACTTTTCATCAAATTAGTGAAAATAATCATATCTATTCAACAAGGTACACAAATGACTACAACATCATGCCAACAAACTACATGAACAAAAACATGTATTCAAACAACTATTGATCATTGTTTATTATACATATGAATCAACAATGTACACAGATGATGTTTCAAACCAACCACCACCACCACTTGCAGCAATGGCGGCAATGGCGGCAATGGCCTGGCAGCAGTATGCAGCCAACAGAGGAAGAAACCATCACAACTACAAATCAATCACGCAATCACACTGTAGCAGGGATGTAACAAATTTTACATACAAATGGTACATACTAAAAAGAATTTTAACAAGTATACAGAGAGCACACCGCTTTTTCATTGTAGAAGGGCTACAGAGTAGTGAGACCAAGCATTCAACATCAAGATCCACCGTGTTCCTTAGTGGCCTTGAGTACAAGTTCTTCCGTTGTGATGCCAATGATCTCATTTGCACGCTTCAAACCGACACAGTAATACCTTCCAATTGAATCCTGCATTTAATTATCAATAAAACCATTATTTTTAAAATTTTATTATAAACAAAATTTATGTAAAGAATATGATTACAAATATAATGTTATTTCAGTAATAAACAAAATGGTTTAGCCAGATTTATGTATTAAAAATACATTTCTAACGACTTTGGGCGTGCTTAACTTTTTTGACCCATTTGATCCGTTCCTTTATGTTGATTTTACCTATCAAACCCGTTAGACCATTAGAGATCAAAGACATACCTAGAAAAAGCCTATTGTTTAGCAATGTGGTAAAAAGTATCACCTCTAATAAGAGGCGGTAACTCATATGTAAAAATAATAATACAAATTTACATATTGAACTATATGCAAGGAAGAGAAGAAAAAGAGATGAAAATACAAGGAACCTCACCTTAGCAACAATGGCCATCTTTTCTAACTTGTGGATTGCATCATGAACATCAAAGTTGCAACTTGCACCAAACTCCTCTTTTATTAGTTCCTCACATTGTAAATCAAGATCCTAAAGTAATATATCACAATAAATACAACTCAATAATCTATATATATATATATATAGAGAGAGAGAGAGAGAGAGGGCTCTTGTTCAATACAAAGAATCAAGTTTAAGTAGAGAATTGGGAGAACCGCATTAACACTTGTGAATACTGCTTTAACTATAATACTTAAGGCGGTGATGTAACAACATAACCATCTCTTTTCTCTCCCCCACTACATTTCCTGTGCACTAGGTACAAGGGCATATGTGGTTCTCGTATATTAATATTCATGTATACCTCTAAAGTCGATTTGCCTTGTTCCATCAATATAAAGAAAGATATTATCACCTCTTTGACCTGCAAATAATCAAGGGATTTATGATCACACATTTTAGAAGATATAGACTTGTTTAAAGGCCAAGTGGAACACCCCATTTCTGATGCTGAAAATCATGAAGGAAAACAAATACAATAAATCTATGAATAAAACACTTACTTCTTGTTGAATGACATCATCACACAAATGAAGAAGAGTGCCTTTTCCACTATCCAATTGTTTGTCATACATGGATTGGGTAATTAGGTTTTGATATGCAACCATGTTTGCCTGAAAACTAGAACAATCATATGATTATTATTAACTAAAGCTCATATTTTTCTGTACTCTAGCAAACAAGGAATTGATGATGTCAGTTTTTTTTCTAATTGATGAGGTCTCGTGTTGTGATTAAAAATTTAACAACAATTTAACAAGATGGCGTCATTAATATGTAACTTAATAAGTACTTATTTAAATAAATTTTCAACTTTCCCGTCCATTTTTCCTTATATTTTCATTATATTCTATGTTCAATCATTTTGCTATGAAGTAAATTAGTAAATACCTGAAACCTTTCCGTCTATACCCTTCGCTATTCTTAAGTTACATTTTCATCCCCTTACCATTTGTATTATATTAATTTATATCAACAAGTCTATAAACATTTTATATTTTTTATGTTTCTAATGATTAGCTCTAATGTGTTATTATTGAATCTGCCCATGTAACAAACGCGACTATTATCTAGTCTATTAGTACGTTTAAATGTGTGCACATAACATAATTAACAATCATAGGATAAATGTTAACCACATATTAAGAACAATAACTCACGTGAAGTATATTTTAGCACAATAACCAACAACCGTAGAGAGAACAGCAAACATGACCCAAAAGTCAGCTTGAGGTGTCTCAATTGAGCCTATGACAGCTACCTGAAAAAGAGATGTTAATTGCTGCATCTAACAAGGGAAGTGACTTATATACATCAAATTGCTTTATAGTTTATACACATTTAGTGTATGCTATACTGACTTGTACCATGGCTATATGGGTGTAAAAATCAGCTCCCTTTTAACAGTTATTAAACCACAAGATACACATTTAGTGTATGCTATAGTGACTTGTACCATGGCTATATGGGTGTAAAAATCAGCTCCCTTTTAACAGCTATTAAACCACAAGGATTTTAAAAAACTAACCAGCCCAACTATGGCAGAAACTAGGAATTTCACCCAGTCCATGGGAGTTAAGCTTGGATTTTTCTTCTCAGGCTGTCAATAAGAAATATAAATTATATAAGACAACAAACTGGCATAATAAAATTCCAAGAGAAGATAATAAGGCAGGCAAATCGCGGGTAACGGGTCAAAATTGGTTAATTATGGTATGGAAACAGGTTGGGTTGACCCGAAACACGTTTACGCCAACCCATTTTTTTACTTATTTATCGATACTCATTTGTATTAAAAATAAGAAAACACAAAATACAATATTACAATATTAATCTAACTTTTTTGCATAAAGCAATTTAAGAGGTTGTATATAACTTAAAAATAGGGATAAATGCAATAGAATAATAGATAGCAACACACTGGACTCGCATTCATTATTCTAGCAACCACCTATGAAGATATAAAGAAATAGCAACATATTCATTTTCTTATCAATAATAGCATTCTTTTACCTGGAAATCAGAAAATGGTGACATGCCGTATTTTCTTTTTACTAAGTATGGACATATAATTGGTAGTTTTATTATATCACATTTCTTAGTATATTAAATGCTATTAAAATGATAAGCCCATAGTATGTTGCTATGATAGATATTGGAAAAAAAATGATTTTATATCACTTCCAACAAAATTTCTAGATGTGGTCCAATTCACTCGGTAGAGATAAAAATTAACCAAGATGGAACCTTCTATAAGTATATGTGTCACAATTGCCACCAATAAAGAAAACTCACTAGGACTAATTCCATATCCGCCATTGGAATATTTTTGAAATGCTTCACGTGGATTCCTCTTTCCTTTTCTTCCTTTTTGGTGCTCACTCGCCTGCATACAAATCATTACAGCGTTAAGGTTTTAACATTATATTTGTAAATATACAAACTCTTGGTGCTAGTAAATTTGTATCCAAATTAAAATTTTGACAATACATCCAATAAAAAGAAGTCATACCTGTATACCACAATTATCCTATCAAATGTAGGTTCTTGGATTGTAATCTTACTTGACAAATTCCGTAAACTGGTGGAGTGGATATAAGAATGTGGTAAAAACTAAACACAAAGAAATTGCAAAAACAAGTAAAATACATAAAAACCAAGAAATAATTTAGACATAGCTCACAACCTGAGATCCAAGTTCTCAATCCGGATTCTCTCAACATATAAATCATCTGGAAATTCTTCCTTAGTAATTTCATCATCTTTCTTTGGATCATTCTTAATTCGTACACTGGATATTTTAGAAAAAAGCTTTCCTAGTCTACAAGCATAATGAAAACTATAACATCAATACATTCCATAGGTAAACATCTTTAACTTAATAAGAAATTTTTGTTAATAGTCATGCCTTGTTATTCTCATAATCCAGGCCCATAGACGTGCAATAATCATGTCCACTTTTTCCATGATAAAGTAGTCAGTAGTCTTATCAATTCCTATGCCTCGTCGGAAGATTACATACTAACAGCAAAATTTAAAAAGAATCAACAATATTTATTTTAATACAATTTCAAGCATCAAAACAAGATGAGCAGGTTGGGTAACATGTCAAAACAAATACAGTTTAAAACGGGTCACTTTTAGTACTGTTTGAAATGAAGTGGTGGGCTTGACTTGCAAGCGCTTTTTTGTCCATTTCTTTAAGATAAATATAACTGACTGATGTTCTCATTTTGACCAGAAAAACAGTACTATCACAATAATGATCTAAATCTTTGAATAAAAATGTTTAGGAGTGTGCATGCATTTTAAAGACGTCAGGTGACTTTAAATGTCTGACCCGTTTGACCACTGCACCATTTCCCCCCTTTCAGCTAATTCTTATATTTGATCAATTTTAAATAGAACTCCACCAAAATCGACTAATTCACACAAGGTGGGTAAATATTGCCACCTCTAAAGTAGATATATAGCAATACCTTATCAGCAAAGTCGGGAAGATCATCGTGATGATGCTCTTCAAAGTAACGTTTCAAAAGATTCTTATCAATCTACATTTATAAGAGAGAAAAACCACAAAAATTACAAAAAAAAATGTTAGCAGGCATGAAGACGATGATTATATCACATTAGCACCTAGTATAGTAAGGTGTGTATCACTGTGGCAAACCTTTGATTCATCGACTTTAATAGGAAGATTTAAAAGATACTGCCCTGACTGTGCGATCTCAATCTCCTCATTGGAGCAGATCTTAAAATTACTTTTCTCCATCACCTGCAACCAAAAAAATTGTACTTTAGTCTTTAAAAGATAAAACATTTTGAGTATGAACTATTTGAAGATTTAAGGACATTGAATCTTCTATATTTGAATTTGGCCATGCTACCCTAAACATATATGTGAGGAAATTTTGTTCCAGAACATCAATTTCTTTTTCTGATAGGTTTTGTTGCTCCAATTTCTGAGCCCCGTGGACAGGATCAAAGAGTGAATACAATTGCTGCAAGTATGAAAACCAAAGAAATTAAAAAACAGAACTGTTGTACATCTTGAGAATTCTAAACAACAGAAAACATTATGTAGCATGAGCTAAAAAATAGCTGATAATACCATGAGATCTTCAAACTGAAGAAGATACCATGCTCGAATTATGTATTCAACTCTCTTGCAGAGCTTTAAGAATTCTGCTCGATCAGAACTGTGTTCTGCAATGATGAACTTATTAAAAGCTTGGAAAATTAGAATACTCCATTCCAAAAACAGGCATGTTTGGCTTGTATATATATCAGAAAAAGATATATATATATATCACATTTTTTTTGTTGGTGCTGGCTTGCTGCTTTTCTAAACGACTAGTTACATTGTTCTAATGAAAAAAGTACTCAAAAGCAATTACTCCAACGAAAATCGAAAATTATCACTCAAAGTTTATTATTTAAATGCGCCCTAAGTTTTCTTCTAAAACAATTAAATAAGCAATTACTTGCTAATCTAAGTGGTGGGGATGGTTAGCCAAGGTGGGCATTAAGCAGCTCTAGATAAATGGCTAGTAAAACATAGGTGGATGCTTAGGTGGCACTAAACAAAGATTTCAAATACTGTCATATAAAAAACGAACAAATTAAATGTATAACACTACATGAGAGAGGGAAAAAAGAGATCACGATATCAAATATAGTTCATGTTAATCTACTAAGACCTAATGCACTAGTTAATCTACTAAGCACTTAACAAGAATGACTGCCCTTCTAAATCTAAATGTTAAATAATTAATCTACTAAGCCCGAATACAAAGGGATCTCCTACCACTTCAAGAATTCTAAGACCCAAAGCAAATCTCACACCAGTAATAAACATGAAAGATATTAGGTTCATAAGCAACGATCCACCTCATATACCAACAACGCGTAATAGACGTATCGACTATAGATGAGAGGAGGAGAACTCCACAGTGGTTGGGTGGGAGCAATCCAAGGATCAATAACCTCCTTAAGGGAGCGTTTGGTTGAAAGAATGGAATGGAATGGAATTGAGAAACTAGTATAATTTTTAAGTAAAATTATGTTTGAGTGGGTAATGAAATGTAAACCCAAGGGAATGTTTCATCTCAAATTCCCTTGGCTGTGGGATTTCAAATTCCCTCTCTAGGTGGAAGGATTTTGAAATCCCACAACCAAGGGAATTTGAGGTGAAACATTCCCTTGGGTTTACATTTCATTAACCACTCAAACATAATTTTACTTAAAAATTATACTAGTTTCTCAATTCCATTCCATTCCATTCCATTCTTCCAACCAAACGCTCCCTAAAAGTTTTCACCGGACAACCAAAACCAAATCCATGAGCTACTCACAAGCAAAGCAAATAATATTGGTGGCACCAGGGCCAGATGTTACATGAATACTAACCCTAGAGATTAACAATTTCAATGCTCATATTCATCTAAATAACAATTTGAACACAAAATTGACTTAACAAACACTCATAACACAACCAATTAACCACAAACAAGTATTACGAACACAAACTACAGAAAATTGACGTTGTTACCGATGAGACTGGCCAAATGCATGATGAGCCTAGGCTTCAAAACTGGTATTACCGCTTCACGCTCCAATCGAATCACCTCCTTCTTACTGTTACTAACGCTACTCATTACCGTTTATCTGTGATGGTAAACCTAGGGTTTCTTGAAGCACGAAGATGAAGATGAAGATGAAGATGAAGATGAAGATGAAGATGAAGATGAAGATGAAGATGAAGATGAAGATGAAGATGAAGATGAAGATGAAGATGAAGATGAAGATGAAGATGAAGATGAAGATGAAGATGAAGATATG
>BJCM01204238.1:0-13243 GCA_018326385.1 Flaveria bidentis | reverse complement strand
TATTGACTAAGAACTATGTACAATAACTTCAAACCTATATACTAAGTTCATACATATGAATTATATTCATCATAGTAATATTATGAAATAGATAAACATTAATAAGCAACAACCACATATTATATATCATTGAATCAATTCATTACATATGTGTAAGACATGAAAGACTTTTACATTAAGCTCATAAACTAGGAACATGATGTATCTACAAACTCCGCCTTGGTCTTAGTTTACTCTGTTGTCTAACATTCTTCATATGTTCTTGAAACTTCTTGTACTTTTCTTCTATTATGACTCATGTATGTATCTCAAATGCAAAACAGAGTCGTATAACATGTTGAAATTGTAAAGCTTGTACTATATCTTGCATGTCTTTCTACAGATGGTGGAAAGCCCATAATTGGAAAAATTAGTTAGATGGGAGTATGACTATAGCTCCCATCAACTAACTCTCTTCAGAGGGACCCAACAAAAGGTGCATATCATTCAAATTTTAGGTTGGATCTCCTGCCCACGAATGATTTGTACAAACTTCTCAGCACCACTTCAGGGAAGAACAAAGAAATGGATAAATATTTGCTTTCCCTGGTGCTGAAAGTTTTGAGAAGCAGGAACAAGTGAGGTTTTGGTAGCATCAGCCTAGGGGAGTTTGTTGGATCAAGAAGAAGGCGGGTGCAACCAAAATCAAACACTTAGACAAATTTTGGTACAACTTACAAAGGACTTCCGAAGCTAAGTATGGAACGTCCGAAGGATATGGAGTTATTCCGAAAATAAATAGCAAGATCAACTTTCGAAGACAACGTCTTCTCTTCCGAAGTTCAAGACTTAGAAGAAATAAAAATTGACTTCCTAAGCAAAAGTCCCCAAGCCACGAAAGGAGCAGCCTGATCTGAAGTATAAAAGGCTTCGAAAGAACTTTTTCTTTCGATCTTCCAAAGCCATTAACCGTCAGAAGATGCTGCTAATGAACCACTGGATATAAGCAGGTATCAAAGTATATCCGGCTGTAGATAGTAGTATGTATAGTTTCTCATTGTAACTCTTATAGTAAGCGGGTAAGAGTCTTGTAAACTTGAGTTGAGAAATAATATATACAAGTATCTTGAAATTACTCTCTTATGCTTCTCTCTTGTGTTTATTAGTATATTATAATCAACTCTTAGAAGATCTCTGCTTCTTAAGTGTTTGTTAGTGAGTTTGAGAGAAAATACTTGTGTTGAGTATAAAAACCGATCCTGCATATTACAAAAAGAATAAAAACACATAAAGTAGAAAACACAGACTCAAAACCTTAATGTACAGTTTACCAAAAGCAGGAACCTTTTCACTAACTTGTGAAAATTTGTGTGTCAATAGAGTTGCAGCGGAAAGTGGTCCAGCTTTATGGTAATGTACATTAGATAAAGCATGTATTCAAAAGTCTTAGGAAGATAATTTGTCTTCACTTCTTGACTATGGAAGACTTAGTTTTTGAAGTTTTGGAAGACTTCACTTTTGGCTTCGGAAGATGTTGGTATTGGCATCAGAATATTTTACACTTAGAATATTTTCTTGTGCATGGTGTAAAACTTCTGAAGTATCTCTACTTCTGTACTTCAGTGCATGCATGTAGGAGAGACTTTTAATGTTTTAGGTGCATCAGCCTTACATAAAACCTTACACCGCCCATTGTTTGAGCAACTATACAACTTCTTAATTTCTTATTACATAGTGATGTTGGTTAATTAGCATCATAAACCTAGGTTTCAACATTATGTTGATATTCCTAAGATAGGTATTAGTTGTCTTATTGCATGTTTCTCACGTTAAAAACATGATATGAATATAATTTACATTTGGCTTTGCCAAGTTGTAAATGTAATTATTGAAGACATTGTTTTATTGTCTTCATATTGTATCGCACTCTCAAATTAACATGTTGCGTCATTTTGGTGCTCAATCTGTATATTTGCATGATATGCTAAATAATAGCTATGGTTCTTTAAATTTAGTATGTTATACACTTTGTTATTCCAACTATATTACCTAACATTGGATAATTTGATTGGCGATTTCTGACAAATGATTTTTAGACTATTGTACCACTAGACACTTAGAATTGAACATGTTAAACGTATATTGTAAATGAATAGACAAGTTAATTTTCACACATAACTCAAATAAAAACATTAAATGAACTCGGTATGTTTAAATCTAACAATTTTAGTAAACTCTTTAGGTACATTTTTGAAGTGTTATAGAAGACATTATGAAAACTAATTAGGTCTCATTTTCATTATACTTGAAGTCTTCCTTCTTGTGTAAATAAATCCTCAAATGTTCTATTTTGGATATATATAGTCTTCTTGAAAATTTTAATTCAAATTTTAGATCGCCTAGCTTATAACATTCCAATATAATACATAAATTGTTTTCATATTATCCTAACAATAAAAGTTGATGGTTTCCTAAAGAACATATATATTAAGTTTGAATCTAGATACCAAATACGTACTTTTCATATGAAATAAGAACTTTTAAATAATTTTGGTATGGCAATTCGCTTAATTACTCATGTTTTCCTTTATGCTTTCAAGCTTTTATGCGCACATTGTAGGTGCAAACTTTGAGGATAACAACCAAGATAACCAGTATACTTTAGTGTTAGTTATCTATTAATCACTAAATTAAGAATCTAAATTGTGTAACATCTTCTCAGCCTAGCTACTAATCTTTTGGATTTTATTCATCTCACATTAGCACATCGAGTTGTAGCGCTCTAATCAAACCACATGAATATCTGATACAACTTTTTTTTTCAAATCAACAGGTATGTTAATAACATTCAACTACAAAAAAAATATATTTTTAATGAAACACAATACGTGTCATAAAATGGATAGATGACACACAAAAGTGTGTCAAGGATGACCCAGTCATGAAATAAAGGATGACATGCATTTGTGTGTTGTCTGTTTATGACACATATTTATGACTCGTTTTATGACACGGAAGTAAAAAAGCTGGCTTAGGAAGCACACAACCACACACCATCATTTTTATAAGGGGAAAATTACCAAACCAGCCAATTGACCAACTCAATTTACCCAAATAACCATTGACCAAAAAGTTTACAAAAATGGAAAGTTGACTTTGTCCCCTCACCACGGGCGAGGAAAAATCATAAAACCTCGCCCACGTCAATTAACCTCCCCTCGTCCACATGTAACTATTTCGCCCACGTGTAAATTAGAAAAAAAAAATTCTTCTGCCATGTCAGCAAGGGACAAAGAAAAGATGGATCCTCTTTTTCATAAAAATTCTTATTTTTTTGTTTTCATAAGCACATTCTTGCCTAACATCACTATAACTCTCGTTATCTACAGGAATATCATTTAAATTATAAATAAACTTTTTAGTGTCGTTTGTAAAATTTAATTTTTTTTTCGTGGACAGCAGAGCTACTACCAACAATATCAAATTGTTCACCGATGAATAACGTAAAATTTCCGTTTTAACCATTAAGAACAACATTCATAAAATATAATAAAATTTTTTTTATCAGAATTATCGATAAAATGAGTATACGTAGACATTATATACGATAATCGTATATAACTTTGAATTCTCAGTTTTGAAGGAATCATAGTCTTTAATTCATTAAACGTTATATTACTAGATAAACTAAGAAATGTCTAACACATTTACAATTTAATGGTAGATATTCTTTAACACCATTTATAAAATATCATTTACCACCACTGCATAATATAATATTAACTGACATTTTTGAAAATTTTAGAGAATTTTAAGAAGAAGGTTTGAGAGAATGTAAGATTTGTTAAAGGTTAATATGGTATTATATAGGAGAAAATAAAATTATTTTAAATTTTTAAGTATTAAAAAAACATTAAATACTTAAAAATCTCAATTTTTTTTTAAATTTTTAAGTATTAATATGGTATTATATAAGAGATTGTTTTGTCTTTGAATTTGCTTGCGTGTTCAAACACATGCTTAATTTTATCTCCAGTGGCTATCTTTAACATAACTAATGTGCTTTGAAATTCCGACATACACTTACTACCATGTTTTTTTATAAGATTTTGACTCATTTCAAAGTGAAAGTAATTACATTGTTGATGGGGTTTTATCTATATATCCAATTCTTTCTTCTTTTTTTTTTGTAACCACTCTTTTTGACGTAAAGGTTTTCTGTGTGCCTATCATTATTGGTTTCTTATCGTGAACTTTTTTAAGCGTTTTAGCATTTTATATAAACTTTCGAGTAATGTGTGACTTTACGTAAAGATTTTGGTTTTTATCTACCTGTAGCCATGAATTCTTATTAAGCGGTTTGTTTTTTACAAACTAGTACTGCTAATTAATTATATTTCTGTCCTAAGGATTTAGTTTCTCAAAGAACATACGTAAATACAAATTGGAAGTTTTACCAAATTTCCAACTTTAGCACATAATATATAACCCAAAGATGATCACTTAAGTTTGTAAAGCAGAATTTAGAATTTATAGCTAGTGACAACAACCGATAATCAAACCCAGTAAATTTCATCTATAGTAACGCCACCTACGGGGGAGTGTTGCAACAGGCCGACAAATGATAAAAACTGTTTTGCGTACCAGTACAGGAGAAACACTTATCTAATAGTAGAATAGAGATGTTTTGTTTCAAGTTACAAGAGTTTTTCAGGTGATTTGACTCTTTGAACCATAATTTGACCAGGGTCTTGTAAAAAGAGAACAAAATATATTTGGCAAGAATTAGCGTTGTAAACGAATTATATAGATTTTATATTCAAGAATGATAAAGAACCAAGCTAGAACAATGATTTTAAAGGCCAATAACTCATGTTCTTTTGAATTTCTTCATTAGATATTTACAAAATTACCAAGTTAACACAAGATGAAGTTTCATCATATAGCATAGATTTACATTATCTTCAGTTATGTAGAGGGTTGGGCCCACCCGGAACAAGTCTTTTCTCTTCGCCTAATCTTGTGCCAACATCTTCAGGCCGCTGTGGCGGTGGCAGCAGTGGTAGATTATCATACAACATGCGACACCGTAAGCAAGAAGAATAGATGGAGGAAGTTGACAGTTTGTCATGGTGGTTGTGGTTCACCGCGGGGTGATCAATAGGTCGCATTCCTTCTACTTGCAACAAAATGAGACAGCAGAGACACGAGGCCGCCAGAACCCGATGGCTGGAAATCAAGCTCTTCATCGCGGTTGTGGTGGTGGAGTGTAGGACTATTTGGTGTGACAAAGGTACCCATAAATAAGGCCTTTGGAGTTGTTAGTTGCATAAATGTTATTAGGAATTAAGGAATTAGTGATGCATGCTCATATGTTTGGTTTAAGATGGTATTTTTGCAGTCTGCAGGTTGTATTTATATTGAACTTAAGCGCTAGGGGCTTTGGGATGTGTGAATTCTATTATCTATACAAAGAATTTTATTGTAATCTCTGCTGTACCTTTGCTTGGTTGCTCAAACCAGTAGTTATACGTACATGATGTAACAAGACACAAAAACTTGTCAAATGTACAATTCTGTAGGCCGAATGTACAAGTAATGAAGCTTGAAAATTAAATGTGAGAATTTAGTCTTTGATATGATGTAGGAGTAGCTAAGTGCAGGTTTGTGACAGTTCATAGTCTCAAATGGTATTGTAAGTGAAGCATTAAAAGCTAGTGCCTGCTAGTGACCATCCTAAACATGGATATAAGGCCACCACTGCACTTTTTAAGGAACAAACCATGGTAGTTATTACATATTGCAGTAACTTTCTAGGTTTATTTAATAGACACACAACACATACTTTTATCTCTTACAACCATTACAGACTAAAATTTTGCTCCTGTTAATCAAGTTAGTTCGCGTAACAGGTTTTTTTATTTGATAATATACTATAAAACATTTTACGTGAAATAAATACTATATCGTGTTTATAACGCCGTATTTCTTATAAAACGCATTCTGTAACGCGACTCCGTATTATGTATCATCTTTTCGGTACATGCATGGATAGTCATCGTGATTCTTAGTCGCATAATAAGTAAGAATGTAATAATTATTCTACGCCAATATTTGCCCTCTTCTAAACCGGTTTAGTTTGAAAAGTAAGCCTAAGAGAACTTTGATGACGGTTCACACATATGATTCATGGAGGATTCGGTAGTATGTATTACTTGTAATATTTGGCCCGTTTATATTGTCAACCGAACCCATTTGCGTCATTCATGTAATCAACAATTATTTTTTTTACAATGTTGTTTGATTATTATCTTTAACACTTTAACTATGTCACTTATTTAATTAATTTGTAAAATAACGTTTATAAATTTCTAAAGTTTTATCATTAATTAGGATATTTTAATTATTTAATTTATGTAAATAACTAAATTATAAAGTTTACAAGACTTATAAATTTTATAAACTAATAATTTCATATATTATTAAACTTAGGGTTTTAAAAAATTTAGAGTATAAATTGTTATAATTATTTCACTTAATTATTTATTTAACTATATTTTTTTAATTCCAATCATAACACTACAAGAAGGGAGACTAATAGCGGCGACAGATTTCGCTGCTATTCGGACATGCCAAAATAAATCTAACAACAAGTTAACATAAACAAAGAATCCTCTTTACACATAGTCGGTTGTGTTGCCGCATTTGGTTATTCCACAAATACTATTTCTCTAAATGATGGATATGCGGAAGTCTTGGAAAGTTCTTCATAGGTCAAACGGACTCTAATATATTATATATTGACCTATTAAGACTCACCTAACCCGATTTACACTTTAACAATTTTAGAAGTGCATATAAGTGCCTTACTAGAATTTGGGCAAAATCTAATCTGACTTCAACTAACCATAACTTAGTTATAACAAACTGATTTTGAGAAAAATCTGACTCCAAGATTACATTTGTCGAATTACCTTTTTGACGATAGTTTATACATCTTCAAACTTTTTGGGTTTAACAACACGATAAATGGAAGCTCTCCAAATTACTATTACCGTTGACTAAAAATCTCATTATATAAGTTCATAGATCAAGTTAATTAAAAGAAAAGGAAGAACACAAGATTTCTTATTGTTTAGTGATCACAGATGATTTTACAAGATACACTTGGGTCTTCTTTCTTAGAACTAAAGATGAGACCCCTAAGATTCTAAAAAATGTCATCTGAAAGATTGAGAATCAATATGATCACAAGGTCAAAACCATAAGATGTGATCAAGGAACTAAATTCAAGAACCAAATCTGTCACACCCTCAAAATCCACATGTAGAGTTTTACTGCGAGGCGTGTGAACAAACCAGGATCACAATCATTAGTTACTCAGAATGACATTATATGCCACATTCAAAACAAACCAACCAAAGTTTAAACGTTTAAAACCATGCGGAAGCATTTTGTAAATAAGACAAACCCAAAGAAAATAAATGCATAACATGGCAAAACACACGTCATCCCAATGTTCAAATCCCATAAATAAAAGGCAAAACAAATATGTCTGTGAAATAAAGCCATACTATGCATGTTGGACCCGTGTTGTGCTCCTACTGGCAAGCAAAGCTAACGACCTGATAATAGCATACTAAAAATATCAACATAATGGTTGGTGAGTTCAAGAGTTTGCATTTATCATAAATATTAACAGTTGTATAACATAAGAAGTGTATTGAATAAGATAGCTAGTCTATATTCACATGTAATAACCATAGTGATTTCGCGATCGAAGCTCATTGTGTTGCATTTGTTGCCTCCCGTCACGACTTACCAGGTCGTGACGATGTTTGTGTTTAGGACAATATTGCACCCGTTTGACCTCGAGTCGCACAGGTGGGGCTCGTCACATCCAGTAGTACTACCCAAGATTTCCCGCTAGTTACCTTTATTAACGATCTGAAAGTGTGAGTACTTTTCAAGATATTAAGCACTATGTTAAAACATACACAACTTATAATAATAAAACAACATTTGACTACAAGTATGCTACCTCCCCCAGAAGAGAGTTTATAAAATAGAGGGGCATGAACTCACCTAGTGTATACTGATAATGAATAAAAAGACTCGTGATAGGTGCAAAGACAACCCTTCAAAGGTTACCTAGATCATACAAGTACATAAGTACGTGTACACAGAAAACTCAACTACCCTAGGTTAACCTAGTTGACCCGTTTAACCCGTTGGTGACATATTAGATGGAATATTATTTAATCATGCAAATCAACATATCATACAGGAATATCTTGTAAATTATCCACGTGCATCATGTCATCAACCCAAGTTCTACCTAGGTCATCATACCACATTAAATCATCATACACTCATGCAAATCTCAAATAATCATCATGCTCAATCAATATAAATACATCACATCAAACAATTCATACGTGAAGTCTAACCATGCATTACAGGTCATGTGAAGTCACCCACGACCTCACATCCTAAACCCTGCCAATCCTACTAAGTAGGGGCCTCGGATTTGCATGCGTGTATGACAATCATAACCACATTACTAGCATATATAGTGACAACCAAATTTCAAACCCAATCATGATCTCCTAATTAGTAACCATAATTCATCATCATGTATGATCATCAAAATCTATACTTCATACATGATCAACCAAGTATCCATACAACTCAATTACACATTCTAACACAAAAAATATCATCCACAATCATTCTAATATGATCATAACATCATAAGCATGTCCAAATCATCACATCCAAAGTTCTACAAAAATAAAGTTTCCCTTTTAGGAAAGTAATACCCAAAAGTGCTCTGGCATCCAATTCTAACTATAACTTCAACAATTATATACCTAATAAAGTTCATAGCATTCATTCTAACATTCTAACCACCTCCAAAACATCCAAATTCTCAACATCATACGCAAAAGTTTCTACTTTTAGTAAGTCATGATCAATATCATAATTTCATGGATTTTCTTGTACAATTAATTAAACTAACATCTAAACATTACATCTAACATCTTAGCATAATCAGATCATGAATTCCAAGAAAAAAAAGTTTTCTCTTATGGCAATGTATGAACTAGATGATCAAACCCTAGATTTCTTTCACAATCAACATAATCTAGCATTCATACAACCTAACTAACATGATATAATTATCATATAATCATCATAGAATCATCAATTTCATATAATTATCAACAACTTTTGGATTAGGGTTCATCAAGAACAATCAACATGAAGAACTAATCAAAACTAACCTTTACATGTGCTTAGATGATGATTATCTACTTGAAACCACTTGGAATTCGACTTATGTGTGTGTTCTTGGATCAAAATCGAAATGTGAAGGGTGTTTGGAAGAGGTTGCGGCCGTTTGGGGGGATTAGGGTTGATTTTTGGTTAATTATGGTAACTTTTAGTTTTAGAATATTTACAAAATAAGCCCTTTAGTTTATTTTATGCAAGACTTAACGGAACTAACGGAGTTTGGTAACGGAAAATTATCGGATGTCACATTATCCCCTTGTTGAAATAATTTTCGTCCCAAAAAATGTGTTACATGGTTGTGCTACATCCCTATTTTACTGCATTGGCATAACGAAATCGAGTGAGTTGTCACATCATCCCCATGTTGAAAGAAATTTCAAAATCATGAACCACATAATCACAACTAATAATCAATATTATTAATTAGATTATTATTGTTTATCATAGATTATTATTATTAAGTCACCAACGTTCAACAGCAACTAGTGTGTGCTCACGACATGTGTATGCAAGACTTAACGAAACTAACGGAGTTTGGTAACGGAAAATTACCGGATGTCATATTATCCCCTTGTTGAAATAATTTTCGTCTCAAAAATTGTGTTACATGGTTGTGCTACATCCCTGTTTTACTGCATTGGCATAATGAAATCGAGTGAGTTGTCACATCATCCCATGTTGAAAGAAATTTCATCCCCAAATTTAATCAGTACTTTCCCTGGTTGTTGTCATCATTTCGAATAGATGAGGATACTTGAGCTTCATCTGATCATCGCGTTCCTACGTGAATTCCAGTCCACATTTTGAGTTCCAACAAACTTTGACTATAGGTATCTTGCTTTGCTTAAGAGTCTTGACCTCATGATCCATTACTTCAACTAGCTCTTCCACAAAGTGTAATTGATCATCTACTTGTACTTCCTTGAGTGGTACAATTAGTGTCTCATCATATAAGCACTTCTTCAGATTTAAGACGCGAAATACATTATGAACACCACTCAATGACTCAGGCAAGTCCAGTCGATATGCCACCGGACCTATTCTTTCCAGAATCTCAAATGGTCCAACATATCTTGGATTAAGCCACCTCTCTTGCCAAACCGAATTACACCCTTCCACGGTGAAACTTTTAGCAAGACTTTGTCACCGATTTGAAACTCCAAAGGTTTTCGTCGTTTGTCTGCGTAACTCTTCTGTCTGTCTCGCGCCGCAACCATGTGGTTTCGTATCTGCACTATCTTATCTGTGGTCTCATGTACCAATTCAGGACCAGTCAATTGACTATCACCAACTTCCGCCAAACAAATTGGTGATCTACAATTTCGCTCATATAATGCCTCAAATGGTGTTGCCTTGATGCTAGTATGATAACTATTGTTGTAAGAAAACTCAACCAACGGTAAATGAGCTTCCCAATTATTCCCAAAGTCAATCACACAAGCACGCAACATGTCTTCCAAAGTGTGAATGGTACGTTCACTCTGACCATCGGTCTGTGGATGGTAGGCAGTGCTCATGTCCAGACGCGTACCCAAAGATTTTTGTAACGATTGCCAGAAATGGGATGTAAAATGAGCATCATGATTAGATATAATCAAGATCGGCAAGCCATGCCTTGACACTACTTCCTTCAAGTAAATTCGCGTTAACATGTCCATTTTATCAGTCTCCTTGATCGTCAAGAAGTGAGCTGACTTAGTGAGTCGATCCACGATCACCCACATCGTGTCATAACCACTAGGAGTTCTGGGCAACTTAGTAATTAAGTCCATGGAGATTTGTTCCCACTTTCACAAGGGGATTTTAGGTTGTTGCAGTAACCCAGATGGTTTCTAATATTCCACTTTAACCTTAGAACATGTCAGGCATTTGCTCACGTATGTAGCTACATCCGCCTTCATGTTAGGCCACCAGTAGTGCGCCTTCAGGTCATGGTACATTTTGTCAAATCCGGTATGTATGGAATACTTAGACTTGAGCGCTTCACTCATAACCAATTCTCTTAGATTCCCATATAAAGGTACCAAAAGTCTATCCATGAAATATCGTATTCCATCGGATTTGACTTCCAACTGTTTATCCATCCCGCGTAAAGATTTGGACCTAACGTTCTCACCTTTCAAGGCTTCAGTCTGGGCTTCCTTAATTTGTTCGGGCAAGTGAGTGCTAATCATCAATTGTAGGGCACGCACTCGTCGGGGTTTAGAGGTTTCCTTTCTACTCAAGGCATCGACGACTACATTCGCCTTTCCTAGGTGGTATTTAATGGCACTGTCATAATCATTTAATAATTCCACCCAATGTCGTTGCCTCATGTTAAGCTCCTTCTGCTCAAAGATATGCTGAAGACTATTGTGATCGGTGTAAACTATACACTTGGTACCGTACAAGTGGTGTCTCCAGATCTTCAAGGCAAAAACCATTGCTCCTAACTCCAAGTCATAAGTAGTGTAGTTCTTTTCATTCACCTTCAGTTGTCACGAGGCATTAGCTATTACTTTGTCACGTTGCATCAGGACAAAACCAAGTTCTTGGATAGAAGCATCACAGTAAACCAAAAAATCCTCACTTCCTTTAGGTAATGCTAATATCGGTGCACTACAAAGTTTTTGCTTCAACAACTGAAAAGCAGCTTCCTGACTCTCACCCCATTAATAGGTTGTTCCTTTATGGGTCAAATCTGTGAGAGGTTGAGCGATCTTTGAGAATCCGTCAATGAAATGCAGATAGTATCCTGCCAGACCAAGAAATTGCCTTATTTCACTAGGCGTCTTGGGTACCGACCAGTTCCATATCGCCTGTTGGGTTTTGTCACATGTAAAACACTTAGTTTAACCATTTAAACTATGAAAATGCAGCGGAATAAGAGGTTTAACATATGGTTTATATTCTGAAAATTTTTGTCATATTAAACCACAAACAAAACCCAAGAATGAGGATCGAAATATATATGAAATAGTATGCTATCAAACAAGACATAACAACCATAGGGTGTTTATAGATATAACCTTTTGTACTAAAGTTGTAGATGTATGAGATGAATGTGGAGATGTTGTTGAATGTCCAGCCCTCAAGGGAGAGAACCTCAAGTTGTGATACCCACAAGCTTTTCAAACACCTAGCTTGTTAGGAAGCTCAACACCAAAACCTCTACAAATGTTCCTTCTAAAAACCCGAATTTTCAGCCTTGTCTTGGGCTTCAAATCCGAAATTTCCAGCTATGTCTTGAGAGAACTCTTGCAAGGTGTTGTGTGTGAGAGAAGTGTGTTAATGATGGAAGAGTGTAGTGATGGGAAAAGCTTGCAAAAGCCAAGAAAAAGGCTGGTCCACTCATCCCCTTTGGGCTGCCGAATTACCCATTCTAAAATGCGTTTCCCCCCCCCCATTTTAGTTTTATAAAATTATACACTCTTAACCCTTAATTCTTTAAAATTAAAACCTCTTTTAATTTTATAACAATAACACACTTTTATTTTTTATTATTTCACCAACTTAAATAATGAAACAAATAATTTTTCATGAACAAATTATCCACATAATGTTGTTCTTTTACAAAAGCAACGTTTTAGAAAAACCCATTTTCTAAATTGGTGTCAGTATTTATTTGTTTGATCCTATCAAAAAATAAATATTAATTGGTGTTTGTATAGCTTGTTATTAGGTATGATCCGACTTGGATCATGACATACTAACCACATCAATCTTGTATGTGTCTTGGGCATATGAGGTCCAACAGAAATTGCCTTATTTCACTAGGCGTCTTGGGTACCGACCAGTTCCTTATCACCTCAATCTTTGCGGGATCCACATGTATTCCCTTTTCCATAGCAATGTGACCCAAAAATTGCACCTCACGAATCCAGACGTTACACTTAGAAAATTTGGCGTACAACTGTTTCTTTCTAAGTAGCTCCAAGATTAAACGTAGGTGTTCCTCATGTTCCTCCTTGGTCCTAGAATAAATCAA
>BJCM01204232.1:0-12033 GCA_018326385.1 Flaveria bidentis | reverse complement strand
AACTCCAATCTATAGGCCACCTCTCCTACTCGAGCGATGATTCGGAAAGGGCCTATGTATCTCGGGCTCTACTTGCCCCGCTTTCTGAATCGGATAATGCCCTTCGAAGGTGAGACCTTCAACATAACTCAGTCACCCACCTGGAACTCAATCGGTCTGCGTCGTTTATCGGCATAAGACTTCTTTCTATCTTTGGCTGCCTCTATGAAGGCTTTGATCTTCTCAAGCTTCTCAGTCGTAGCCTCGATTACCTCGACGCTTCCCAACTCCTTCTGACCAATATCACCCCAAAAAACGGGTGTCCTGCATCTCCTACTTTATAGTATCTCATATGGTGGCATACCAACGCTGGCATGATAGCTGTTGTTGTATGAGAATTCGGCTAACGGTAGGTGGTCATCCCAAATTCCCCCAAAATCAATCACACATGCCTAAAGCATGTCTTCTAATATCTGAATGGTCCTTTCTGACTAACCATCAGTTTGGGGATGATAAGCCGTGCCAATATGTAACCTCGTTTCATGGCGTCGTGGAATTTCTTCCAAAATTTGGATGTTAACCGGGTGTCACGATCAGATACAATAGACACCGGCACACCATGACGAGTTAGAATTTCCTTGATGAATAGATCCGCCAACCTATCAGATGAATATGTCTCGCGGATCGGTTGGAAGTGAGCACTCTTCGTCAGACGGTCAACAACCACCCATATGGCATCGTACCCTTTCGGAGTACGCGGCAGCTTCGTAATGAAATCCATGGTGATGTGCTCCCACTTACATTCCGGTATATCCAAAGGTTGGATCTTCCCATATGGCTTCTGATGCTCGGCCTTCACCTGTAGACACGTAAGGTATTTACTCACATACTCCACCACGTCGCATTTCATACCTGGCCACCAATAATCCTTCTTTATGTCTTGATACATCTTTGTGGCACCAGGATGAATGGAGTATCGAGTCTTGTGAGCCTCATCCATGATCTTCATCCCCAAAACGAGGTACCCACATCCTCCCGAATCGAGTTCTAACACCAAGCGTGTTTTCACCCAATTATGCGACCAGACCTCTCATTCTCTCAGAGTTAAGATGATCTTCTTTCAATACCTCATCTTGAAACTCTTTGACTTGCTTCATCACATCGGAGGTCATGACCAACTGATAAGTTTTCACCCGAATTGGCTCGGGTCTCTCCTTTCGGCTAAGGGCATCCGCCACCACGTTGGCTTTGCCCGGATGGTAGTAGATCTCGCAATCATAGTCTTTTATGAGCTCCAACCATCTTCTCTACCTCATGTTCAGGTCCTTCTACTCAAAGAAATACTTCAAGCTTTTGTGGTTAGTGAATATGGTGCACTTCGTCCCGTAGAGATAGTGCCTCCAAATCTTTAACGCAAAGACCACGACTGCTAGCTCCAAGTCATGAGTAGGATAATTGACCTCATGAACCTTCAACTGTCAGGATGCATAGGCTATAACCTTCCCTCTCTGTATTAATACACACCCCAACCCCGAGTAGGAAGCATCAAAATAACTACCAGATCTTCACTTCCATCGGGTAATGACAGAACAGAAGCTTGAGTCAATCTCGTCTTCAATTCTTCGAACGCCTTCTCTTGAGCTTGACCCCCTACAAACTTCACATCCTTCCAGGTCAACTTAGTCAGTGGAGAAGCAATCTTGGAGAAGCCTTGGATAAACCTCCTATAGTAATACGCCAAACCCAAGAAGCTACGAATCCCGGATGGTGTCTTAGGAGACTTCAATTGCATCACCGCCTCCACCTTTGCCGGGTCCACTATGATCCCATCAGGAATCACCACATGACCCAAGAATTGAACTTCGTGCAACCAAAATGCGCACTTGGAGAACTTGGCGTACAGCTTCTCCTTTCTCAACGTCTCCAAAACCTCTCGAATGTCGCCGGCATGCTCAATCTCCCTGTTCGAATAAATCAGGATATCATCGATAAACACAATCACGGATTTATCCAACATAGGCCGACACACACGATTCATCAGATCCATAAAAGCAGCTGGCGCATTGGTCAAACCAAAAGACATGACAAGAAACTTGTAGTGACGATAGCGCGTGCGAAAAGATGTTTTAGGAACATCCTGCTCTTTCACCTTCAGCTGATGGTAGCCCGACTGAAGATCTATTCTTGAGAACCAACTGGCACCTTGGAGCTGATCAAACAGATCATCTATTCTTGGTAAGGGGTATCGGTTCTTCACTGTCAACTTGTTCAGCTTGCAGTAGTCAATGCACATCCTCATACTACCGTCTTTCTTCTTCACAAACAGATTCAGAGCATCCCAAGGAGAGATACTCGGTCTAATGAACCCCTTATCAAGCAGCTCTTGCAACTGCTCCATCAGCTTTTTCATCTCCGTTGGAGCCAACCGATACGGTGCCTTGGCAATAGGTTGGGCACCCGGTATCTGATCAATCTGAAACTCAATCTCTCTGTCAGGTGGCACTCTTGGTAAGTCTTCTGGGAACACGTCTAGAAAGTCACACATAACCGAAACATCGGATAGTTGTGTTGTTGGCGTATCCACATCCTTTACATAAGCCAAATAGGCGCTACATCCACGCCTCATACACTTTCCCGCCACCACCATTGAGATCACTTTCAGGATCTTCGTGACCCGATCTCCATAAACAGTTACCAAACTCCCATCAGGCGCTATCAAACGAATCATCTTCTTGCTACACACAATGTTCGCCTCGGAGTCCGCCAACCAATCCATCCCAAGAACCAAATTAAAACCACCTAAGGTCCTCACGAACAGTCTAACGGGAAACTTATGACCTTCAAGCTCCACATCACAGTTCTCTAACATCTCAAAATTCTTGGTAGACTTACCTATGGCAGTTTCTACATCAAAGGGCGCATCAACACGTCTACTACTAACAGGCAGCTTAGCACAGAAAGCGGCAGAAATAAAACTTTTACTAGCACCCGAATCAAATAACACAGAAGCTAAAGTTTGGTTCACCAGAAACGTACCGGACACGACATCAGGGTCTATCCTAGCTTCCTCCTGTGTCATAGTGAATGCCATGGCGCTCGCCCTTGGCCCTTCACTCCCTGTCTTCTTCGCCCTGGAACCCTCAACCCTCGGCTTCTTACAGTCCCTACTCATGTGATCCTCTTCACCATAGTTAAAGCACCGGACTATACGACAATCCCTTGCCACGTGCCCCGCCTTCCCACATTTAAAGCACAAGTTCGACCCAAACCTACACTCCCCACTATGCTCTCTCCCACACCTACCATACTTCTTCATACTTGCCCCCAATGTGACCACACGGCGGTCGTCCACCCGTGCTTTCTTCTTACCCGTCGAGGCATCACCCCGACCAAACCTCTTTCCCTGCCAATTTCAATCACCACAGCCTTTCCGGCTACCCTCAGCCACCACCACTACAACCTTCTCATCATATAACCTCCCTGCCAAGTCCACCGCCGACCTAAACGTGCTCGGTCGGGCGGCGATCATATGCCTGCGAATATCCGCCGAGAAGCCCTGAATATACCTCTTGATCTTTCGAGACAGAGGTGTCACCTGATCCAGCACCAGGCGTACCATCTCATTGAACTTTGTGGTGTACTGCTGGTGTGTCATGGTTCCCGCCTCCAGTTGCAAGAACTCCCTTTCGACCTTGTCCATTTCCCGGTGAGGACAAAACTCCTCGATCACCAACTTTTTCAGTTCAGACCATCTCATACTCCCAATGGCCCTACTACCCTCAGCTTGGACTATATTGTCCCACCAGTACAGAGCCGAGTCCACAAAAGAATAGGCAGCAAACTTTACCTTCTGATCCTCTCGACACTCGCTGATATTTAAGACGGCTTCCATTTCTCTCACCCACCGGTGAGCAGTAGCAGCAGTGCCGTTTCCAACGAAAGTAGGGGCTTGCATCGTTGAAATGCCCCATAGTTACAGCCTCGTGTCGCCTCCTGCACGGGCTCTTCTTCCTCCTCATCTTCATCATCATCCGAGAGAACCGTTTCGGGCTCCGGTTGCTCCCGTCCCCCCAAGGACCTATTTCTCTCCTACCTTTCCCCTTCTCGTACAGCCTTGATAACTTCAGTCACTATAGACGGTAAGATTGTCTGCATGACCTGATGCACCTCTTCAACCACCGCCTCTTTCACCGAGGCCCTTCGATTTGCACTCTCATCACCACCCTCCGGATGAGGGGTCTCGGGTTCCTCATGAACCACCTTCTCAACTCTGGGTCTCCCTCTCTTGGGTCGTGGTTCAGCACCGTGACCTCCACCACGAGAGGCTTTCGAAGATCTACCACCGACCATTCACCCACACACTGAAAGATTCAAATACCAACATGGTCATTCAAGGGAACAACTCAGTTTATGTCAAGTATAGTAAGTCCCTAATTACAGTGGCCAGTTATGATTAGCCACTTACTTTACTCTTCACACCCCGAGCATTACCTATCCTGACTACATCAGTATTTAAATCTACATACAACACATAACCACATACCTTGCGCACATAATACCGGTTAACTTTAAGGAAAATACCTGATGGCACGCAACTACTCAGATTGGCATCCCATTCCCTTTTTGTCCCACTTTCAGTTTAAGTTAAGGTTTATTTTGAAAATTTACCTATTTCACTTAAACTTTAGCTCTGATACCAACTTGTAAGGCCCCCTTCCCGGGACGCTTACAGCTGGTAAATCATTGCACATAAAACATATAACTTACATTTAATCATTTATAAAATATTGCAGCGGAAACATAAAAATAACTTTTAATATCATTACGAATGCTTTTGCAACTTAATACAAGCGTTCATTTCAAAACATCATTCGTTCGCATTACAATGCAAAAACATTAACAAAAGAATCCCATCCAAATGCCGAGTAGCCGCCTCGTGCCATCCTAAGCAATCATTACTTGACAACTGGAAACACATCAAAGTCAGCGTTGCTGAGTGAGTTCTAGTTATATAAAATAAAACTTACTTTTCTTTTGATAAAACCATTCCTTTCTTTCATGCGATCATACATCATACATACACATAGATAATAATTATTATCTTCATCGTTCATTAACTTCCGTTCATTCATTCATTCTTACTTTCATTCGTTCGTTCATCATTGCATCTTTTCCTTTCCTCATCACCATGAACTTTACCCTTCATGCTCATGATACTGGGCCTAAGCCTATCATAGACCTTTATTCACGGTGCACAGCACCTCTGGCCACAATACCTAAGGTAAAGTTCAGGTATACCATTGTAATGTGCTATGCCCTTCATGCTCATGATACTGGACCTAAGCCTATAATAGACCTTCATTCACGGTGCCCAGCACCTCTGGTCACAGTACCTAAGGCAAGCAACAATGGTTTCATACAAATGGTCAATCACAAAGAAAGACCCCGATGTGCATGAGAAAGCAATATACTACTTTGTAGGATGTCTGTAGGATGTAATATAAGTATCTCAGGTTCTTGTAACTTTCTTTTATGCTTTGTAACACTTGTAATAGAACTTGAGAAAGCAATATACTGCAATCTTGAAAACCATACACTTGTGTATCTTGTTCTCTTGTTTTGTCTCATACTTACTTACTTGTGTTCTTAGTATCATATATTATGATTAATCCAGTTTATTGTTTGATTAAGTTTTAGTTTATTCTCCTCTTTGTGTTGTTGTGTTATAAGTGACCCCCTTCACCGATCATGCAGAATCTTTCAAACTAATCAAACTCTCAATTTCATCTGCAACACAACAATACACTACCATCGATCATCATCTCTACTCAAACCTGCAACTTAGTCGAGCATCACCATCTGATCAATCTAATTGAAAATGAATTGACGACTTTTACCTATCATCATCATTAGAAGCTTCGTACATAATTAATTTGATTATCAACAATGTTTGCATCTCGAAACATACTCAACCATGGTAGCGACTGGTTCTTCATCTTGTAACATCGACTCGATCATCATTTTGGTAATTAAACCCACACACACTCGGTTTCACATGGGCAATCAAAGCCCTATGGTTGATTTCATTAACAACATCAATTTGATGTTCAATTGTATTCAATTAGATTCTAGGGTTCTTGAGATTTGGGGGTTTTCATATTCAAAACTTTTAAACATTAAACGGGGATTAAAATCAGATCTGGGCTAATAGCCCACCTGTTAACATCATGTGCATATGCAGAAGGGTCCCGGGTTCGAACCCGGGCACCCTCAAATCATTTTTTTAAACCTTTCTTTTTATAAATTAAATCACATCTATTAATTTAAATAAAAATTATGTTGATACTTAAATTTAATTTAAAATTATTAATTTAATTTCTGAAAAATTGTAACAATATAATCTACTATTTTAAAATAAATAGTTTAACAATATAAAAACTTATTTAACTTTTTATGAGATTTAAATGTTATAAAAATCTACAATTTATTTACAAGTTTAAATATTTATAAAAAATATTTTTTAAAATCTTTATTTAGTTCCTAAAACTTCGAAATCATATAATTTCTTATTTTTTTATTTTTGAAAGGTTTTAATATTATGAAATCTTTATAAGAATTACTCAAAAGTTTAAAAAATATTATAAATCAAACTTAAATACTTTTAAGCTATTTTTCAAGTCAATTAAATAATTAATTATCCAATTAATCATTTTGATCAAGTTTAAAATAATTAATTTTTAGATTAATTATTTCTTCTCATATTTTATACTCAACCATTACTTAATCGATTATTATTAATATTTAAGTAATACTTGTTGTTCAAATTCACTAATGATTCACTATCATTTCAATCTTAACTATCTAATAAATTTAATCATCTTTATGGAAATAAAATATAATGGGCTATATTATTTTATGTAACCTAATTATCAAAACCCCAAATTTCAATTGAAAATCTAATCCATGTTGAGTCGTTGATCATATCTTTATTCTAATTCTGAGACATCAACCCTTAGGTTGAATCATGAAGAAATCGTTGGAGAATCTTATTTACTTATTATTGTTCAAAAGTGCACATACCATGTGAGTTCTCCATGACTCTTTTTATTTTATTTCACACCTTTTAGGGTTAAACATGTTATCATATAAACTTACATTTGTAAACATCTTGATACTTGTAATGCACGAGCAATTCGTTTATAAACTTGTCATGGTTATTTGAAATAATGTGATTCTTATATGATAGACATTATATGTTGACAACTATTAACTATTGCTAGTCTGGCGATGTTATAGATCTATGAGCCTGGCAAGCCTATTTGGTGCTAAAGACGAGATTATTGCCGACTTTTGATGACGTATGCTTGTTCATCATAGGAACCAAGTATACTTAGCTAATTGTTATAAACTTGTAAACTTATTCTTGGTCAAGGTTTGATTGTAGTTATATGTTATCTATAAACTTGCTTTATTCGTAACCATTGACATAAATTACTACTTGTAAACTTATATATATATATATATATGTGTGTGTGTGTGTGTGTGTGTGTGTATGTTTAACTCATGGAAACTCACAAACTTTTAAAGTTAACCCTTTATTTTTAATATGTTTCAGGATTGCTACCTGATGAATTCTTCTTGCTCATATAGGACTTGGACTTAGTTTAATTAAATATCTTATGTTGTATTGTAATGACTTAATTGTCTAGTGTTATTCAATGAAAAATGACTTTTAATATTATTTCAACTTATTTAATTCATAAGTTATGAACAATCGTTTCACATTCGTCCGCCTCGATGATTCTACCATCGGTCGGGGTGTAACAAATCTCATCCACATAGAGACATATAACAATGAAATCATTACCAGTGCCTTGCTTCACTTGCATGATTGGTTTCATCAAACTCCTCTCATACCTGTTTAATTTTTTTAAAAAAATTACAGATTCTAATGTAGCACATCATTGGAGATCGCTTTAAATCATACGAAGTTTTATGTAGACGATAAAACGTGTCTTCCTTTCCTTTCACATCAAACCCATGTGGCTGTGCAACGATAATCCCTCCCCCAAGTATCGTCTCATAAATACAGATTTAACATCAAAATTGGTACACTTGCCGCCCATTCTTAGCTAGAGGAAATAAGAAATGACAAATGGTTTAAAACTTAGCAACTAAACGAGCCTTGTCTCTATTCACATTTACATTCCCGTTTGCATATGTTTTTAATTTGAAGACTCATTTCAAGCCTTTTTTTGTTTCACATGATTGGCTATATATCGATGCTACAAACATGATGCTTCACATGAAAATCTAAATGATGTTTCCTAATTAATACTAATCATACAAGGTACATGATGACCCTTTTAACCATTTACAAATACATAATACATAGACTATAATTATGACTCACTGATAGTTACATATTTGACCCACAACTTTATTAGTAAATAATCATCCCAACACTTGAAGCAGGGGTGAATGTAAACAGGTCAATATGGTTATATAAAATGAACCTTAACATCAGTGGCATGTTATATCAAATCAAGGTCTTCAATTGCTTAATTTGCATAGTCAACAACCTACGTCAAGACGTCATCGCCTAATGAGACAGATTTTGGATTGTGTGTCCAAGGACTCGGGTTTCCACATGCGATTACAACATATGAGCCAATACTACTTATTGTGGGTCATCCTTAGCACCTTAAGTTTTGGAATGTGTTTCCTTTGAAGTTTATCACGAATTACATTCCCCTCTCTTAAAAGACATGAAAACTAAAAAAAACAGCACTTTCATGTCGAACATAGATTCATATATAATCTCTTACTGGCTTAGTTAGAATTACATTGTTATTACAACAATTCAATTAATGGTGAGTACCAACGGATTACTAGGTATGACATTGTATTTTAATTGGGCATTGAAGAAACTTGTAACATGTTAGCGAGTTGTTTATTGATTAAATTAAATTTACAAAGAAACAAAATTGATCATAACAAACAAAGTATATATGTAAACTACATGAATTACATTATATATATATTCATTTCTAGGTCGTGTATATCAATTAAAATGAATACGTTAACTGTTTGAATAATTTTTTTTACCAATATATAGAACATTGTATTATAATTAACGGTACACTATTATTTAATTATTACAAGAACAACAAGACAAAAAGACATTCGATTGTAACTAATAGAATACACAATGTTATTATTATTGTTGTTGTTCTTTTTCTTCATATTATTAAATTTATAATAATAATAATAATAATAATAATAATAATAATAATAATAATAATAATAATAATAATAATAATAAATATTAAATATCTAACAAATTTAGTAATTATCTTAGATAATGTAATTACAAGTTAGGCGGCAGCATGAAATAAAACACGTGTTAGGAACTTATGCTGGAAAAATGAAAGAGATTAAACCATGTGTTTGATTTGGAATCAAATTTAAACAACATAATCCTTGATGCGGATATCCATCAAATACGATAAGATAACTCGATTCTTGGATTTAAATTTGAATTAGGATTAGGATTAGGATTTATATATTAATATATTAATATATATATATATATAACCAAAATTGCAGGTCGGTGGTGATCGCTATAAAACCAACACACCATCACCATTCAAGATACTTCATTCTTCTTATTAATATACACGATTGATTTCAACCTGTGATTTCGATTAGTACGATAAACAGCGAGATGGAAACAAATATGATGGAGCAATACCAGGAGTTGAGCAGAATGTTAGAGAGCCAACATCATACCATCAACAACATACAAACCCACAATCTGGAATTGTTTAAGGGAGACAAATTACTCATCAGTGAAACCAAGAAAGAGGAAGCATCAATCTCAATCTCATCAGATGATAGTGATGATGTGAACAGTATCGGTGAACGTGACGATTCGTGTGTATTCCCTTCTGAGGCTGATACATTGGATCACAAAGATGATGAAAGCGGATACGAAGGTGAAGGTGAAGGTGAAGGTGAATGGACTTTGTTATTGATTGATTTGTTACTCTAGTTCTAGTACTATATATGAAGTTTGAATAGGTTATTAAGATAGGATATGATGCCTTGGTTCTTATGAATTGTGGTGTTGCTGTGGTTCTTTTATTCATCTTTTCATCTCTTTGGATGTTGATGCTACATATATGATTTGTTAAATACATTGAATGATCGATTTATTAGTAATTCTACTCGTTTTATGTTCCTTGATGTTGCCCAGAATTAATTATATTGGTACATATAATGAGAGATTAAAACTATATCTTAACATCAATGGCAATGCTAAATCTTTTAAAAGCTTGATTAACAGAAATCATAGTTTTCAATTGTTTAAACTATATCTTCAACTACCTACACCATCACCTATTGAGACAAAGATTGGGTTGTGTGTCTAATGACTCGGGTGTCCACATTTGGATATTGCATATGAGCCAAAACTAATTATCTTGGGTCATCTCTAGTGCCATAGTTTTTTAAATTGTTTCATTTGATACTTCTTCATGAATTGTGTTTCCCACTCGTAAAATACACCACATTATGTTGAGACGATTAAAAAGAATATAAGCATTCACGCCGACCATATATAGATTACTTAGTGAGTTGTATAAATTACGTACACTGAGAAACAAAATAAATCATAATAAATAAACTATATATGTATTTTACACAAACTATGTTATACACCAGATCTTATAGATAAATTACATTACAATATTATTATTATTTGTGTGCTCACACTAGTGCATATGGCTAGACGCGGGCACCCCACACACTCCATTGGCTAGATTAACTTTGATCGCTAGATGCACAACTACATAAAAAGAACTTTATATAAGTGCAAACCATAGAAACATGCCTAGTTACACCTTCTGACGCTAACAATTCATGTCCAATCTGACACGCCTTTGGCAATTTACGAACACAAACAAATTATTTTATATTTTGAGGCCAATAATTTCTACCCAATCTCACGTGCCATTGTAGGTTATAAACACATGACAAATTATTAATATATGAAAGAGTTATGCTAAGAAGGAAAAAAAAAAGAAAATGATAGTAATTATAACAAATAAACACACCATCATCCCCACCTTGTCTTTTACAACCCTAAATTCCCCCCTCCTCCGGAACATGCAACCAACCTAGCTCCATTAATTCCCTGCATCTGAAAAAAAAAGAAGAAAAAAATCAAATGATCAAGATCATGTCACAATGCCTTCCATTCTCTAATTTAAAGATGGATTTTATCTTCACCAAAACACCACACTACAACTTCGATTGCTTTGTTCAAAATTAATTAAAGTGATTTTAAGTTTAATTAGTCCAAAATTTAAAGTGATTTGCTAGTTGTTTCAAGTGGGTTCTACCTATCTACAACTTCTACTCATTTCTTTTTGCTTGCCTTAAGTGAGCATTAATATTTTAATAATCTAAACATTTTTTATATGACAAGTTCATTATGTAGAAATTAAAAGGTTCACCCAATTAATATTACTTTGTTTAAAACACATGACATAATGAATGTTAGCATATAAACAACTCGTTTATCTTAAAATACTTGGTTTATTTAAAGAGATTTTTCAAAAATTTTATAATGTGTTTAAATTATTTTGCTAGTAACTTTTGATAAGACTAACATAATTACGTTGGTTAATATTTAAAAGTCCAAAAACATGCAAGTATCGATACATATAAATAAACAAAACTTACTATAATGATAATTAGTCAAATTAACAATTTAGACTCACGAAATTATAAGATGACTTGATGTATTTATATATATATATAAATATATATACATATATATATACATATATATATATATACACACACATATATATATATATATGTATATACATATATATGTATATATATATATATATATGTATGTATGTACATATATATACATATATATATATATACATATATATAAATACATATATATATATATACATATACATATATATATATACATATACATATATATATATATACATATATATATATATATATATA